>JBAGKK010478699.1:0-17187 GCA_037177015.1 Euceroptres primus
TATATATATATGTCGTAAACATTTAGAGAATTCAGGCTTTCGGCCGACTGCCTAGGCCCCTAGGCCCCTAGACGTTCAGCCGACTTCCGGCGTTCAGAAGAATTTGGGACGAAATATATACCTGGCGTCCAAGTGGCTGGTTTATTTAGGCATTCAGAAGAATACTGAGCTATTCTTCTGAAAGCCTGACACGTTTTAGCCTTTTAGAGGAAACGAACCATAGAGTATTAAAACACGTTAAATGGCTTTTTAACATTTTATTTTCATATTCATTTGATTAATGAAATATACTTTTACAAAATAATAAGAATAATGATTTTATTTCATATATTTAAAAAGTCTTTTAACTGAAGTTCATGTTTTTACAGGATTCGAAAGTAAACATTTATTTATTTTTCAATTTGACTTATTATTACATTCATAATATCATTAATGGCAAATAATAAAGAAAAACGGAATTAATTAAATAATCATTTAATTACAAAATTTGTATGTTAACTAAATAATTAAATGATGAATTTAATTACAAAATAATAAGAATAATGATTTTATGTAATATATTTAAAAAGTCTTTTAACTTAAGTTCATGTTTTCACAGGATTCAAAGGTAAACATTTATTTATTTTTCAATTTGACTTATTATAATCATATTCATAATATTATTAATGACAAATAATAAAGAAAAACGGAATTAATTAAATAATCATTTAATTACAAAATAATAATAATGATTTTATGTCATATATTTAAAAAGTCTTTTAACTTAAGTTCATGTTTTCACAGGTTTTGAAGATAAACATTTTATTTATTTTTCAAATTGACTTATTATAATCATATTCATAATATCATTAATGACAAAATAATAAAGAAAAACGGAATTAAGTAAAGAATAATTTAATCACAAAATTTTAATTTTAATTAAGTAATTAAATGATGAATTTAATTACAAAATTATAAGAATAATGTGTTTATGTAATATATTTAAAAAGTCTTTTAATTTAAATTCATGTTTTTCACAGGATTCGAAGGTAAACATTTATTTATTTTTCAATTTGACTTACTATAATCATATTCATAATATCATTAATGATAAATAATAAAGAAGAATGGAATTAATTAAATAATCATTTAATTAAAAAATTTTTATTTTAATTAAATAATTAAATGATGTATTTAATTACAAAATAATAAGAATAATGATTTTATGTCATATATTTAAAAAGTCTTTTAAATTAAGTTCATGTTTTCGCAGGTTTTGAAGATAAACATTTTATTTTTATATTTTGCAATTCAGCCACGGAAAGAAATTAATAGCTGGATTCACCATTTAACATAGATTATTTGAACTTTGATCGCATTTTTTAATAGAATTCATTGAATATTACAACGTAAAATAGTCGAATTTACGATTATCCTTGCACAAGTTACAATTCAAAATAGTAAAATTGATTAAATTCTACGAAAAATGTGTGTTCAGTGTTTAAATGATGTATGTAAAATGATGAATTCAGTCATTTCCTAGAAAATTAAAATTTACTAAAAAATAAACAATTGTCCTTTAACATAGCAAAATGGATTAAATTCCACAAAAAAACTGTGTTCAGAGTTCAAATGATGCATGTTTTTTTCTAAATTTTTAATTTTCGTTACATGTTTGATGTTTTCGTTTTGTAGTGTCAACAAGTCCTTTTTACCTAAAAGGTTATTGAAAAACTTGCTTACTCGGCATTTTTTTGCAGGACATGATTGTCTGATGACCCACTAATATTTTCAGTACAAAATAAAAGTAATTGCTGGAAGGCTTTTTTTAAAAAGGAAATTTTGAATTTTTTTAAATTCCTAACTTTTTCTTCGTGAGAGTTATTTTACATTAAAAATGGAGTGAAAAAGTCTTATTAAATATTTATGTAAAATTATTACCCACAGTTCTGTGGAGGTTTTTTTAAATATTTTAAATTAGAAATGTCTTGTAAAACTGTTTTAATCGAATTTGAATAGTCTTTTTTTTCTTATTTTTTATTTTCTTACGTTCTTTTGACACTTTGAACTTTTGACTACTTTGAAAATATCTAGAAATTTTCAAAGTGACAAAAGAACATATAAAAGAACAAAAAATAAGAAAAGAAAAAAATTCAAATTCGATTAAAACAGTTTTACAAGAATTTTCTAATTTAAAATGTAAAAAACCTCCATAGAACTTGGGTAATAATTTTACATAAATATTTAATAAGACTTTTTCACTCAATTTTTAATGAGAATAACCCTTACGAAGAAAAAGTTAGGAATTTAAAAAAAAATTCAAAATTTCCTTTTTAAAAAAAGCCAAGCAAGCTTTTCAATAACCTTTTAGGTGAAAAGAACTTGTTGACACTACAAAACCCGTCGCAGAACTCAAGCTAATCTTTTCACGAAAATATTTCATGAAGCTTTTTCACATAATTTTTCATGCAAAATAACATACCTCTAATGAAAATTAACAATTTAGAAAAAAAAATTTGTTTCGATTTTAAAATTTGAATTTTTTTAAAAAGCCTTCCAACGATTATTTTAATTCTGTGCTTAAATTATTTGTTTATCATCACAGACTTGTATTCCGCAAAGTACCATTGAGTAACTAAACTTTTAGGTTGAACTTGGTTCGGACTCACCGTGGAATATGATTATAAGTCAAATTGAAAAATAAATAAATGTTTACCTTCGAATTCTGTGAAAATATGAATTTAAATTAAAAGACTTTTTGAATATATGTCATGAAATCATTATTCTTATTATTTTGTAGAAGTATATTTCATTAATCAGATGAACATGAAAATAAAAATAAAATGTTAAATAGCCATTTAATGTGTTTTAATACTCTATGGTTGGTTTCCTTTAAAAGCGTAAAACGTGTCAGGCTTTCAGAAGAATAGCTGAGTATTTTTCTGAATGCCTAAATAAACCAGGCACTTAGACGTCCCAAATTCTTCTGAACGCCGGCAGTCGGCTCAAAGCCTAGGCAGTAGGCTGAATCATCGCTTGAAATAAGGCCGGGCTCGGGGGTAGACGGCCTTAAAGTCGATGATTTTAAAATCCAGTTTGAACCGGATTTAAAGCGACGAGCGAGCACTCTTATGTCAACATTCAGGACTGCAAATATAGTCTCTGAACGTGCAAAAGTAAATGCGCAAAGAATCGCGATATAAACAACTTCTGGCGGCCCTGACTGTTCGAGCAATGGCCTTCAGTGTCGCCCGTCAAGGGACGCTGGGGGGGAGCAGAATCAGTGAAGCGTGAACAACCATGAAGCCGGACTTATTTACAGCGGCCCTATTTCCAGCGATGAGTATATAATTTTCTTGGGTTACAGAACTTTTAGTTGACGCCCTTTTTAAACCGGGCGTTAAAGTGAATCAGGAACACAAGCCAAAGTATATTTACTTGTTAGCATACGCGGCAAGCGTTTGTGAAATTCCAGCGAAAAAATCGACTCCACGTAAAATTAATAAAGACGAACTAAAAACCACGATTCAGGCAATTGAGAAAGTACACAATATTTGTAATAATAACAAAGGTTCGACGGAACTAATTGCGGAATTAACAACCCTTTACCAATGCATTCGGTAAATAATTAACTCCTCTGCCTAATACTTAAAAAAATTAAATTGTTGAAAAATTCTCTCCTTTAAAACAACTTTTTTTTCAGCTATCCTGTTGTTAGTGTTGGCGTAATACGTTGGGTGGAATGCACAGTAACTGAACCCTCCTATTTTAAATTGTGTACAGAGCATTGTCCAATTCATCTCGCACTCTTGGATGAAGTAGTTGTTTGTCATCCTCTCTTGCATCCAAAAGTTTTGCAGCTTTTAGTCAAACTTTTCGAGAGTAAACAGGACGAACTGGAAATCCTTGTGCAGGTGTGTTTAAAAAATGATAAGAATTTAAAAGCATAAAAAAGTTTAAAAAAAAATTAATTTAATAATCATTTCATGGTTTTTATAGTTGGAGATGAAAAAAATGCTGCTCGACAGAATGGTGAATTTATTGAGTCGTGGGTGCGTTGTTCCCGTAGTTTGTTATATAAAACAATGTTGGCAACGCGGTGACACGGACATATCCTTAATCAGATATTTTGTAACAGAGGTAATTTTATTTTCATTTGAAGAAATTTAAAAATAAATTAGAAGTTATACTATAAGAGCTTTCAAATTCAAGGTTTTGGAAGCGATCGCTCCTCCTTATTCGAGTGAGTTCGTTCATCTTTTTTTGCCAATGGTCGAAAATGAGGAAATTACGGGAACAATGAGAGGCGACAACGAAAACGATCTTGTCTCTGAATTCATAGGTAATTTTGATTTCACTAAATTTAGTCTAGAATATTTATCTTGTCACTGGAATATGAATTTTTTCATTTATCATTAACATATTTAATTTATTTATTTATTTCAGTTTATTGCAAAGCTCACACTCCGGTCGTGAGATGACGATTTAAGAATTGAGTTTAGGTAGGTGTGACAGACGAAAAGCTTAAATCGTGAACAAAATGTGTTTATTTTAAGTAACGGAAGGGAACACTATGGAGCATAAATTAATTTACATATTTTACGTGGTGGACTCTATTCCTCTGTGATAGGTGCAACCTAATTGTTCCCTGAAACAAAAGAAATTGTTGTTAGTACATACAAGAAATTAATAGGAGAAAGTTCATTTGTTAGTCCAAGTTCAGAAAAAGTTACACAGTATACGAATAAATTTAATTAAAGGTCAAATTAGTTCAAAACAAATTTCGCGATGCTTTTCAATTAATGCTTTTCTCTATACGTTTAGTTGTATACTAAAAATTGAGAAACAAATTTAAGAGAAATCTTTTTCGCGACTTCCAAAACTTTGTGGTATGTAATTTTTTTATGGTAGAAACATATCTACAATATGCTAGAAATTTTTTGAAGTCTTAACTGAAAGATGGTTATTTGTGAAAACGTAAATAACTCCGATAAATATTGCAGATCTGTCAGGAATACAAGATTATTAGAACAATTAATAGGAATTTCAGGCTCATTCCTTCAAAACCATGCAATGTTAAACTGCCAATGTCAAACGCGAAGCATTGACTCACTTATTTGTGACTATTTTCAATATTTCTCAGCTGAAAGAAACACATGTATATGTATTATTCTGAATACAAAATTTAATAAAAACTAATTTAATAAAGAACTTTGTCATATTTTTCGCAAAATTGTAGTATAAAATAATAAAATAATAAATTATAAATAATATAAAATAATAATAGAGATTTCTTATAGAATAATAAAATCCTATTGAAAATTGGAGAGATGATTTCATTTTTAAAAAAATCATGTAATATAGAATGAAATGTACAACTTACTGAGGGGTTTTCCATCTTTCCACTGAGTGAATTTAACATTAGCATCATCTCGCTTCGCAGCTTCTACTCGCAATTCAGCTTTCAACGCCTGTCGAAGGAGTCGGGCAGCAATTTGAGAATAATTGATGTAGCTGAAAATAAATAATTTCTCTTTGAATTTTTATCTTTTTAATACAAAAAGTTGTGATGAAAAATTAACTTTAAAAGGGAAGTACACTGTTGAAAGCTTCCCCATATTTTTTATACATATAAATTTGGGATATTTTATTTTCGTTAAAGAACAGATAACTTGAATTACTTCAAATTACAACCTGCAAGCTAAACTATAAAATTACTTTTAAAAAAAATTAATTATCAGATACTAAAATAAAATATTTTGAGGTTAGAAAATTATTGGAATGTAATAAAATATCCGTAGCTAAATAACTGTTAGCATAAAAATATTTTTAAGTTTAAATATAAAAATTATACCACTAAAATGCCCAAATACAAGAAAAGTGACTCATTTTAGTGATTTTTTATTAAGAAATATCGTTTTTCCTTGAACTTGAAAAATAACCTTACATTTAAGCAAATATCTTTCTGTAATCATTAATATGCACAACAAAAGAATTTTGTAACCTTAGAATTACTTTAGAACTATATTCCATGAAATACAAATGCTTTAAAAGGACTTTTTATTGTATTATGTAACTTTTCATTAGATCAATACAAAACACGAGATCAAAAAAGGCGATCAAAAACAGGAGACTATTAAGTTTGAAGTTTATTGAACGTGGATTTTTAAAGTAAAATCACTTACTTAAGACCTGCTTGTCTCCACGCTGACATTTTGCTGATTAATTAAATTTATTTGATTAAATCTTTGCCAAAATTTTTCGAGCAAAGTTGGGTTATGTTCGTTAAGCTTTTAAATCCTACAATAGAGGGCACAAGAAAATTATTTCTGTCGGTATTACACCATCAGAGTCACCTGAAGCCGCCAGAATGTTTGCACGCCACAATCATTATAATTTATAAAGATAAAAAGAGTCGCAGTTTATTATCTAATTATTTTTGTGTGGTAATCAGTGCATAAATTTATTGTTTAATCAGTGTTCAATGGTCTTTTTGTCCCTTGGAGGACTTTCAAAATTTCATTTTTGTTCATATATTGTGGAAGTCCAGGACCAGAAGGTACGTTGTAAAATCAGTTTTTTTTTCTCACAAAAATGGACTTTTTACTCTTTTTCATGCCACATGTACAAAGCTCTAAACATTTAAATAACAAAAATCTTTTTTTTACGTTAAGTTTGTATTTATTTTTTAACAAATAGACCAATAGTATATATTCATTTTTTGAGGTTATGTAGTTTTCTTGATTTTCACTTTAAAGAAGACAAATTTTAAATTTCTTGTACAAAATTAGAGCTAGAATTTGTTCTAACTCTTTTTAAGTTTTCTTAAAATCTATGCTTCAAAACACTAGAGGAATTTCTTTAGTTTAAAAATTACCTAGTTTGTCAAATTTTTTCCTAAGGATGATTATTTTTATTTTTCGTTCAGTACTTCACTTGTTTTTGGAACTCGGCAACAGAACTTGTCAGAACTTCACTAAAGTTTATACTTGTTTTTCTTGTAGGTTCTGAAAGAATTTTTTGGTAGCTCAGTAGTTCTGAAAAAAGAGAAAATACTCAGAATACTAGTTAAAGGGCATAGCAAATTCTGATTTTTTGATATCAAGTAGCTAAATGAGATCACATTTAATCGCTACATGATGCCAACATTAAATTCGCCTAATATCGAGAGCGAAGATTCAGAATCAATAAAACTCACCGTTCAAAGTTCAAACTCAGAAGCAGGAGAACCAGATGCTAATGATACTAAGTCTAATCTATTGGAAATTTTCACTGGAGGTTCAACAATGATGACCTTTGCGAATGGCACTATGAAAGTGCCAAACTTCATAATTACTAACGTAAAAAGTTTGGCACCAGGTTCTAAAGTACAGAATTCAATTCCTGGGACTAACGTTCATACTATTTTACCTATTACAAACGTAAAGAATATTGTACCTATCACCAGAATGCAGAATATTGTACCCATAACTATCGGGCAGAATGTGGTACCCATTTCCAAAATTCAAAATATTACACCAGACACAAAGAGTCAAACAGTTGCCCTCATTCCAAAGATGCAAAAGTCCTCTCCTGTTATCAAGATGCAGAAAAAATTTATTAAAAAGGATAATAATGAAGTATCTCCTAAAGATCCGCCTCAGTGGTTAAAATCTCCTATCAGAAGATATGTGGCGAAGAGAAGAAGTCTACCCGTTGGTACAACTTCTTCTAAAGTGCAGATTGTTGATCAAGAACATGCTTATGTTAGTAAGCATCAGAGTCCTGTTATTACAATGAAGAAAATTACCATCCCACAAAGCTCGGTTAGGTCTCCCAAATCCTCCGACAGTACCTGCAGATTGTGCCTCAAATTCAGAGAAAATTTGACTCCCCTGATCTGGGGAGACCGAGCGAAACCGGAACTAAAACTTTTTTTGAAGGAATGCTGCTCCGTCGAGGTTATTATTTAAACAATTTTTATTTCAATCTTAAGAAATTAATTGCATTGAACAATTCTTAAACGATGAATTCAATATTTTATTAAATTACTGATTTAACTTTTCAGGTGAGTCCGGATGATCCGATGCCAAAGTCGATCTGCTGTGAATGCAGACTAAAATTAATATCAGCTTGGGACTTCAGAAACCAGTGTCAAAAGTCGGATAACGAACTACGCAAGTTTCATAAGTTGCCTCACAAAAACTATTCTCAACCTCGAGTCGATTCATTCGTTATACAAAATGTGAGTTACGATTTCTGCTTGTATCTTCTTATAAAAACTTTATTTGTAATTTTCATTTAAAAAACTCATTTGTTTTGATCTTAATTTCAGGACAAGGAGATTCAAGTCGAGTGTTACGATCGCTCCAAAAAAACAAAAGCCCTTCGATTAATAAAGGAGGAGAAAAGCGATGATGAGGAAGCATCCACTGATAATCATCAAGTAGAAGAGTTTAACCAAACAGGTAACTTTAGTGAGGAAAATGACGAAAATGGTGAAAATGCAGTTACTTATTTCTTAGAGTCTTTTGCTCAGGAAATTAGTAACGACGCAGAAAATTCGGCTGGTAATCAGCCCACAGAATTGAATGAAGAAGCCGATTCGGAGAAACAAGAAAGTATGGAAAAAGAGATCACTGTGAAAAGAAATCTTCGAAGGAAGATGAAAAAGAAGCCACAAGTAGAGAAGGGAAATTTTCTTTGTCACATGTGTCCTCGAGTTTTCACGACAAAGGGATTTTTAGAGAGACACGCCAAGTATCATCTTACAGAAAAAACCTTTACTTGTGAGACCTGCAGCAAAGTCTTCAAAACTGAAGAAAAATTAACGATTCACATGAGAGTCCACGACAAAACCAAGAGGTTCGAATGCGAAGTGTGTGGACTGAAGTATGCTTACGAATATCTGCTTAATTCGCATTTACGTCTTCATGGCAAAGGTAGACCACTTAATACAGAAAAGCATTATTTGTGTGAAGTCTGTAGCAAGACTTTTGCATCTCAGTCGGGTTTGAAACACCACCAGAAACTTCATATGGATTTAAAACCATTCAAGTGCAGATTCTGCGAAAAAACCTTCACGATGCCAATTTATAGAAAGAAACACGAGGTCAGACATTCGGACACCAGACAGTTCAAGTGCCACTTGTGTCCAGCGACTTATGCTTCAACTAACGGCCTCACAAATCATCTATTATTGCACACCGGAGAAGCTCATTACCATTGCAAGACCTGCGGGAAATCATTCAGGCGTCGTAAATATTTAAATGAGCATACTTTCACACATACTGGCGAGAAACCTTACATTTGTAAGTTGTGTGGAATGAGTTACGGCAATTCTGGAAGCTTGTTTGCTCATCAAAGAAGATGCAGGTTGCAGTTTGCTGCTGAGGAATTAAAACCGACGAACGAAGAAGTTGAAACTGAAACTATACTGGAAGATTTTTTGATTGAAGATCAGATATGATGGACAATACTAAAAAACAGGAAATGGGTTTCTCAATTTTATTCGTTATTCAAATTTGTCTTTTTCTTTGTTAGGTAAGCTCTTTTTATGACTAGCCTTAATTATTCAATATTTAATAAATACTACTGAAAATACTTGGTAGTCATTTAAACTGTACCATTACATTAAAGTATCGAGTTAACATTTTTGTCACACTTACATAATGTCTACACAATATCTACATAACATTGACATTAAGTTACAATGAAAATGAAATAAGCTTGTTTAGTTCAAAATGAAATTCATTATATATATTTGTATTTAAACTTATATTTCTGCTACTAAAAAAGTAGCAGAAATACAAATTTCGAATTCAACAATGGTTATTCAACAAACTTGACTTCTCGGGAGTTTTTTGTGAAGAACACCTTAAATATTTTACATGAATTTCAAACCAGACCTTCCTCTGCCAGTTTTTTAAATTAGTTAATAATAAAAATCATATTCTAATTACAGAAATATATGAATCTTTGGACCAAGTTAATGCAGAAGTAAGATAATTTAAAATTTATTTCAAATTAAATTCAAGGGAATAAATCAGGGTGTCTAGCATTCTGGAAATCCTTGAAAACCTGGAAAAGTTCTTGAATTTTTTTCACCTGGGTAAACCTGGAAAAGTCCTTGAATTTCAATCATAGACCTGGAATTCTTCTATATCTGAATTAGTAGTTTTCTTCAAATGAAATAATTCTCTCTAAATCTGAATTAGTCAAGAACTATTAATGAAATAAACGAGAAGTCTTTCACCAATTGAATTCGTTAGCATTTCTGCTAATTATTAGTAGAAACGCTTACTAATTCAATGGGTGGAAGACTAATAATTCTATTAATTTCTACTAATAATTAGTAGTTTTCTACTAATCATTCTCTCTAAATCTGAACTAGTCAAATTTTACTAATTCATCAGTGACTGAATTCTAGCTATGGCAATTAGTAGAATTCTACTGAAATGACAATTAGTGTAAAATTACTAAAATTTCAGTAGATTTCTATTGATTCACCAGTAGAAGCGATAACTAAAGTTTCAGTGATGCTTACTGAAATTTTAGTAATTTTACACTAATTGAAAGTAGAATTCTACTAATTGCCATAGCTAGAATTCAGTCACTGATGAATTAGTAAAATTTGACTAATTCAGATTTAGAGAGTTAGCAAGCATTTCTAATAATATTAGTAGTTTTCTACTAATTATTAATAGAAATGCCTACTAATTCAATTGGTAGAAGACCTCGTTATTTCATTAGTGGGTTTTGACTAATTCCGATTTAAAGAGTGAGGAGTCGGTTATCAATTGCTGTAATAAGCTTCTATAGAAAACTTCTGATTCATTACTAATTCATTTAGTTGGGGATACTAAGTGAATTTGTAATTTTTCTACTGGAAAATTGTAGTTTTTTTAAAAAAAGATTAGTAGAAATGCTTTCTGAAGCAATCGATAAACGACTGCACTATTTAATTAGTAGAAAGCTACTATGTATTTATTTATACTCTCTCCCTTTTACGGGTTTGAGAGTCTGAACGTACCTTTACAGAGTTTATAAATCCAACCACTACAATCTTTCTTTCCTTCTTATTGTCTCTACTTCAGAGTCTATCTTTCACTTTAACTATTATATTAGTAGAAAGCTACTAATTCTTTTTAGAAATTATTCCCATAAGGATGTTCACCTCTTATCGTGCCTTAAATTTGTATAAATTTTGAAATAGTTTGTAAAATCGAGGAAAATAACCGCATTATTAAATGAAATAAATTTTGAAATAGAAATCTAATTGCGATTTAGGAAAAAATCTGAATCTGTAATGCTTTATTTAACAATTATGTTAAATAAACTATTGCAGATTCAGCTTATTTAAGATTTCGTATTTTCTCTTTCGCTTGAGAAAAAAATCCTAATTTTTATTCAATCTTCATCATTGGTAGATTATTTTTTTCTTTAAAATATTATCTAGGCCGAATTCATTTTAAATCGGGCAGGCTGTGCATGCTCAAGTGGCAGAATCGTTTCGGGACGAAATATATTGTCTTTCGAAGGATTTTAGATGACACGTATTTGACCGATTTGATGAAACAATTTTTTTGACAAAGTTATCAGTATTTGAACTTTTAAAGTTGGGGACGCAGTTCATAAAAAATTAGTCTGAATTTTTTTAAAACTGTTGTATGTACTTTCCAAAGTAATATAGGTATTTGACTTTGCCTTTTTGATTCTGAATTTTGGATAGATCTTTTTGTTGTTTTTCGGACTTCATCGGAAAATTTCAAAAATTTTCAAAATTGACAAAATGACGGCGGTTTTTCTGAAAAATTTGAAACTCATTTTTCTCAAAAACCCCAGATTTTTTATTTTTCTTAATTTTTTTCTAAGTTGGTACTAATATGGTGAATATATCCCAAAAGAGTTTATCTTGTGCCCACGCCTTAGAAAGGACAAAGAAATTTTTTCTTTCTGAAAAATGGAAATTCGCATTTTTTGCCAAAATAAGACGAGATACAAAAAAGTCAAAAGATGAAAGTTATTCGCCTTAAAAAGATATAAAAAAGTCTTTTGACACTTTTCTCTATTATTTTGCGTTATATTCTACATTTTTACTAAACTATAAATGAAATCGGTAAAAATTCTTTCACTGAGTGAAAATAATACTATTTTATGCTTAGATTTAAGGCATAGATACGATTGTTAAGATATTTTTATGAAAGAATAAAGAAATAGTACATTTCGATACGTGTGTGAGAGGTGATTATTTAGCGGACGAGACGTTTTTCGCACGAGCGAAGCGAGTGAGAAAAGTCAAGTGCGCTAAAAATAATATCTATATTACTTTAGAAACTAAAACACTTCGAAAAAAAATTTGGACTAATTTTTTATAAACTACGTCACCAGCTTTAAAAGTTCAAATACTCATAACTTTGTCAAAAAGATTGTTTCATCAAATCGGTCAAATTTGTGTCGTCTAAAATCCTTTAAAAACAAAATATTTCGTCCGGAAACGATTGTGTGACTTAAGCATACACAGCCAGTCATTTACTTGAATTAGATTCTTTATTAATAAACCAATATTTTAAAACAAATTTGAGTTAAAAATGAAATAAAAAAAAAGTTTCGTTCATTTGAACGTTCAGAACTTCAGGCACTTCAGTCTGCCCGATTTGAAATGAATTCGGCCTCTACAATTCTATTTGGATGGTTCTTATATTAAAAGACAGTCAAACTGACATAAAACAAATTGTTAATTAATTAATTTTTTTATCTAACTAGCTATCTACCGAGCAAGCTTATTTTTAATGAAATTCATTCAAATAGAATTGTAGGTAATATTTTAAAGAACAAAATACATTATCAATGGTAAATATTTATTCAGAATTACGATTTTTTTCTACAGCGAAAGGAAATCTCAAATAACTAATATTAAATAAACAATTTCGTATTCAACTATTTTTTTCTGTGTCGAACATTCATTTCTCTTTTAAAATTTTTTGTATTTAACAATATAGTAATTTTATTTGATTTTATATGTCTATTTTAAAAATTTGAGGTATATAAGGGGTGAACATCCTTAAACAAGAAATAGTTTTTTGAGCATATACAGGTAGTCAGATACAGTTAGCTAAACTCAATAATTTAAAAAACTGCGTAATAAACATTTTATATGGTTCATTTAGTTGTGTAAATTATTTCTATCGTACAGGTTCAAGAAAAAAGATTTTTTCCATTAAAGTTTATGGTATTAATTAAAAAATGGTACCTGGAAAAATTTATTTTTTGACCTGGAAAACCTGGAAAAGTCCTGGAATTTTTTTAAGGAGAAACGCTAGACACCCTGAATAAATTCACATGCGAAATATACGAAATAAGTCACAGTATCTATTTATTTATTTCAAAATAAAATGTGTACAAGAAATATTCGTTTAAAATTACTGACTATAAAGTAGGAATGCAACCAATGTTATACTGCATCAGTATAAATTAGTGTCAATTACAGTATTCAATATACATTATTTACATTAAACTTTTATACAAAACATCATTACGATCAAGTCTTTGGTATGATGATTGAGACTATATTATTTATGACGTAATATTTCTTTTACTGTTTGTTTTTTTTAAAGAAAATTACGTGAAAAATAAACCAAAATTATATTTTGAAAAAATCTATCCAAAGCTTAAGTCTAAAATTTTTGTAGAATGAATTTAAAACAAAATAGTCTCATCGCTTTGCCTATTTGACTAAAAATCGATAGGAATATGACTGATCTATCGACTTCTAATATTTTCGGATCTGATTCTACAAAATGTTCTGTTAATATATTTTCAATTAAATGCTAAATGAATTATAATAATTTACATTGTCATTACTTGAAAGTAGCATATTCTCACTTTCATTAGTTTTACAATTCTAATCTATAAATATTAGAGTGGATCGAAAAACACAAATTTTGGAAATTGAAAACGCCTTAGCACTGAAAAGTTTCCTATTGGGTCCCTCATAACTTGTGTAGAATTTGAAATTAATCGAATAATATCCTGAGATTGGGCGAAGCCGAAATAAGTTTTAAAAATTCGTTATTAAAATCACTAATGTTACTTTTTTTCGAAATCCACTTAATATGCCCAATTTTTAATAACTTAATATGCCCAATCTAGAAATTCAGCAGAATTTCTAGATTGACTTTATACAGGAGAAAATTTCATTTTTAAGGGCCCCGTAAAATGAAAAAAAGGTCTAGAAGCTCTGCAAATTAGAATAAAATTTTTTTGAGCCTCCAGAAATTTTCTGGCACTCAAAATGTACCTTCCAAAAAATTTGAAGACTTTAACATTTGAAATGACTATAACCTGGTCCTGATATTGCCATTTTTAATGTTGAAGTTTTCTCCATTTTTTTGTAGGCAGATTTTGAGTGCCAGAAAGTTTCTGGACGCTGAAAAAAATTTTATTATAATTTGTGGAGCTTCTAGATTTTTTTTATTTTAAGAAGTCCATAAGAACGAGATTTTTTCCTATATAAAGTCCAATTAAAAATTCAACAAAATTGATGAAAATTGAGATTATTAAATGGATTTCGAAAAAAAATAACATTAGCGATTTTTCAAAAATCTGAGAATAAAGAATTTTTAAAACTTATTTCGGCTCCGCCCAAACTCAGGATATTAATCGATTAATTTCAAATTTTACACAAGTTATGAGGGACCCAAAAGGAAACTTCTCAGTGCTAAGGTGTTTTCAATTTCCAAATTTTGTGTTTTTCGATCCACCCTAATAAACATATGCTCTGAAAATTGAAATTCACAAATGGCTTTTGAAGGTGAATTACTAGTAATAAATATGACATAGAATCCAGTTCTTTTTTAAATAAATAAACTTGTAGAATATGCATATCGATCTTTCTGGATTAACAATTTTTTTTACTTTAAAGGTCGATTTTTATTGGTACTTAACTTTTGTAAAGTGATGATTTACTCTAAAACTGATAAAATTACAATAAAAAAGATATTTACCAATGGTTAATAAATTATCAAATAAATCAATATTCATCAATTTGAATCATCAAAGAAAAATTCATCTGCCCTAAATTAAACTCCTCAACCCCATCAATAAATATTCAATCAGTTATTAAATTCTCTTTAAATTAAATTCTTAATTTTTTCCCTCTAAAGATTCAAACATTCTCTCCATAAAATTTATTAATTCAGCAATTACTTTTCTTTTGAACAGATAATTCTGTTGAGGCTACCACCATCCATTCATTGATATCTGATCGGAACCAGGTGAGCCCGAGGGAATATCTGCCATTGAGATTTGCATGCTGACAGTGACTGAACCACCATCCTCCATGATAATTAGCAGCACAGTCACTTGGGCTGATGTCCATGTCTCTGTCCTTAGCACTAAATGCCATTCCATTTTGATAGGACATTGCATCAGTGGCATTTCCAGAATAACCCGAAACTCGAAGTTTATACCCAGTTTCTTCAGAATCAACGCTGAAGTACTCGTAATCTGCTCTCCAGTAGATTCCATAGATATCTACTAAGTCGATTTTCAATCTGGAACAATTGTCCCTTGTGAGTCTGTGTAGAGCTTCATTTCCGGCCCAAAACTCGTTGATTGGTGAACCAAAACCGGTGGCGTAATCATTCCAGGTGCGATCAAAGTCAATTGTTCCTTCCGTCCTTCTTCCCACCACTATCCACCCTTTTCTGCAAGAGGCTAGTAGTGGAGCACCTGGACCAGGTGCTAATAGAGTCAGACCGTCTCTTTCCTCACAATTGCCTGGAAGAGCGTCAATCATTGATCTGTAATATAAGAGAAAAACACATTTTTATTAGATATTTTTGAGGTAATTATTAATTAACTAAATTACTAACTTTCAGAATACTGAATTCTTTTTTAAATCACCACATTGTTGGGAGCCTTATGAACTTTGCTTACAAGCTTTTAATTTAATTTTAATTACTTGAGGATCAAGAAAATCCCTGGTTCTTTTAAGATTTTACAGATTTAAAGAGAAGGATCATCCTAGTATTCAGTCTTATTTATTCTAATTACTTAAATCAAAGGAAACTAAAAACTATAAAGTACAATAAAATAAAATTAGAGGTCTGCGCCGACGTGACTTTGGTCGGCGGCGGCGTTCAGGCTAAATTTAGGCGGCGTGACGCCGTTCTCAGTTTTCGGCGGCGCACAGTGGGGCAAAATGACGAAAAAATGGTAAAAATACGATTCCAGCTACGATTTTCAATCGATTTAAACGGCTTTTTTAAAATTAAAGCTAACTAAACTCTTAAGAGATCCCTGGAGTTTGATTTTTAAAAAAATTTCTTTTATTTACTTTATTTAAAAATGAAGTTAAAAAAATTGTAAAATTTAAGATATGGTTGCTTTAATAACACGTAATTAATTCAAAATGATAGATATTAGTGTGTAATCGATAAATAAACGTTCGCGAAGCATATAACTTGATAGTTTATTATAAATAAATAATTTGATATTAACAGTTGTATTGTTATGAACAATTTTAGGTGATTTTTGAATGATTTTGGATATTTATTAAATGATTTTCGTTTTCAATCCAATTTAAAGTAATATTCATACATTAAGAAACAAAAATAAATATATTTCTTATTGTTATAAACAAATTTTTTTAACAAATGCGTAATTTGAGCAATTTTTAAGAGTTTCAGGTACTTTTTTTGTAAACTTGCTTTGTTGGGCTTGCCAATATTGCATTAATACAGTTTGGTGTTATTATAGGATAAATATCAAAAGGATCTTAGTTTTCTTTAAGTAATAGTTCCTGAGCAAAGCTCGTTTACAAAAAAAAGTACCTGGGACTCTTAAAAATTGCTCAAACTGTACATTTGTTTATAAAATTTGTTTATAACAATCAAAGTTGTTATGAAATAACAATATAGTTTACTGAAGCATAACTGGCAAGTCAAACAAAACACGTTTTAAAAAAAAAGTACCTCAAACACTCAAAAATTGCTCAAACTGGGAATTTGCTTATAAACTTTGTTAGTAAATATATTTATTGAAATATATTTATTTTTGTTTTTTAATGTTTGAATATTACTTTAAATTGGATTGAAAACGAAACTCGCTTAAGGACATTGATACATTATGACGTCATGTAATAAGAATTAGGGTTTTAACGCCCTTTTATAAAAATTAAAAATGATCAAATTCATCTTATTTCCCAAAATAAAATTTGTATCGCAG
>JBAGKK010478810.1:0-17187 GCA_037177015.1 Euceroptres primus
GGAGACCGTTTACTTAGCGAGCTGAAAACCCGTATTAAATTATGAAAAAAATCTACTTCAGAAAGTCAAGAAAGCAAATTGTATTAAACAATCAAAAAATATTAAATTGCATAGGATATTCCCTGTTATTTTCTATACATCACAAAACAGTTGATATTTGAAGGTTTCAACTACTGCTAATAAGAGCATCATTTTCAACTGATTATTAGTTTAGCCATCACCCTAAGTTTGCTAGAACGATTTTCGACAAAAGCCCGGATATTTTTTTTGAAAAATGTACAAAAAATCGTATATGCTTGAATTGACCGGTCCCATTTCATAATAGGTTAAAAATAGTTATTATGGAAATTAAACTAGATCAAATTCTGTATAAAATTGAAACAACAAATACTGTACTTTTCAAATTTCATGCAGTATTGTCTTTCCTGTTGACCTGACGTGCAAGTGATGCACAGACGAGTCAAAGTAGACTTGATTTCCTGTAAATCCAAAAAAAATAGAATATCCTGACTCTAATAGGTCGCGAATTAAACCTCTCAAATTAGAGCATGTTTTTGATGGGTTGCAGTTTTTGGAAAATATCTGGTTTTCAGATCGCCTTGCGTAAAAAATACACATAACTAAAACGATAAAAGATGAAATTCTGCGTAAAATAGAAAAAAGAATATTTTACCTCCATTAGTTTATTAAATATAGTCATTCAAAAACCCTACTTTTTTCGAAGAAACCAAGACTTTTAAAAAATTACCAAAAAATCAGGTTCTTTGAACGGTTATATTTTATAAACTGTTCGAGGTACAATATTTTTTTTTATATTACGCAGAATTGTATCCACAATCATTTTAGTTGTGTATAATTTTTATGTAAGGTTCTCTAGTTAACAAAATATGACCTGTGTGTTCATGTAATAAGATATATCATTTCTAGAATAGTTTCCTGTGCTAAATCCAAATCTGGTCTCGGTTTTTTCCCAACAAGTCAGATTTTTGAAATTTTTTAAAGTTTTTTTCAAAAAATCACAAATCGTGTGATAAAAGGGTGTAAACCGAAAGCAATACATGATTTCGATGCGTTTCTTAACGCAGAATCCAGAGATTGTTTTGTTTTTTCGATATCTCATACAGTTCCATGAATACATAGGTTATATTTTGTTAACCAGTAAAACCAACCATTTTTTAAAAACTGCAACCATGGAAAAAATAAGTAAAAATGGTCTATTTTGAGAGGTTATTACTCGCAAGCTATTAGGGTTAGGACATTTCATTTTTTTTAAATTCACAGTGTTCGGGCAATTACATGAAAAGAAAAGAAAATTAAAAGACTACGCAATAAAGACTATAATTAAGTATAAGGTTATATCTGTCACAATTTTAATTAGGATGTTTTATTTAAAAGAGAAGCTTAGTTTTCAAGTAAAGAAGGAAACGTTGGTAGCTGGGAGAGAAAGCGTAGGGCCTGAAGGTCAAGGGTGGGAAATGGAAAAATCTCAAGTGGCGGAAAGGGACCCCAAGGCAGGGCTGAGAGTGACGCGTTGGGCAGTTGTCTACTGACAAGGACAATAACCGGACGTATTGAATCTGATTGTCGAGAATTTTATATTCGTATTTCTTAATATCAATTTTCAGTGTAACTTCTCCCATTTATTGTTATTCTTCATCTTTCGAGTCACCACAGTGTATTGCCGATTTATTAATTAAAGTGAGTTAACGGAAACAGTGTTTTCTTTATTTCATATCTCCTCCCCACGCTTAATCACGAACACACAGGAAATAAAGTCTACTTCGGCTCGCTCGTCTGTGCATCACTTGCACTTGAGGTGAACAAGAAAGACGATACGGCATGAAATTTGAAACGTAAGATTTTTGGGCACAAATTCGACAAAAATCGGGGTTTTTGTCAGGGATTTATCTCATAAACTATTCGGACTAGAAAATTTTCCCTGCAGTTTTATGCAGAATTTTATCTAGTCTAAACTTCATAATAACTACTTTTAACCTATTATGTATTGGGAACGGTCAATTCACTCATATGTGATTTTTTGCACCTTTTTCAAAAAATTTACCCAGGTTCCGGTCAGAAATCGTTCTAGAAAGCTTAGGATCTTATTTTTCATCGCAAATAAAGGATTTAGGCAAAAAAATTGCATTTCCAAATTATTTCCCGACAAAACTCTCGGATGATTAGACTATATGGACATGATATAATCAACTGAAAAAAATTCAGGTTGTTTCTTACATTCCTAATAGTTCAGGAGCAGGGTAATTTGAGCTTGCAAATGGTAATGTAGTTCTATTTTTTGGATATGTTTTAGGGTTTTGGATCCTAAAGGAAAATCCACGTTTGCAACCTTCGCGGGTGTCAGAAACCCGCCGCTATCTTAAAAAAATGGCGCCCAAAATCAGTTTTTTCCCGGTCTCTCCTTATCACTGAGTCATATGATAAAAATAGTTATGATGTAAGTCGTAGAGGAAGTAATTTCTCTCAACTTTTCCGTCAAATATTTTTCCGTAGTCAAGTAATGGTCGAGCTGCAGCGCTGCAAATTGAACTACACCAGTTTAAAATTCTGGGAACTGTCAGTTTCGAGCAGACTTTTTCATGTTCACAGCTACTTATTGCACGTTTTCGATTATATTTAATACAATAATATTAAGGGTTATTTATAATTAATTAATTATATAGTTCTTTATTAATTATATAATTTAATTATTTAATGAATAAGTATTGAATTATTTATTTATTAATTATTAAGAAGATGTTCTTTACTCATTTCCACACCACCATGATGTGAGTAAATGATGCGTTTTTTATTTTGGTATCCCCAGTAAGCCAACTCCACATCTATAAAGGCAATATTTTATTTTTTTCTACGCTTTGATGGTCCAACTTGATTTTTCTCCATTTCCTCACAAAATATTGGTGTTGTAGTAGATTTAATCTCTTCACTTTCTTTAATCATAAGTATCTCATCGATGGATGTTTCTTCTTCATCTTCTTCGTCTTCAATGTTGAACAGAACTTCCGGTAAGTTTTGCGAGATTGTCCGTTACAAAATCCACAGATAACAGAGCCTTTCAATCCATCTTTTCTGCAGGCGCACGGTGCAATGCATCCTTTTTGCATTTGCATGATATAAAACTAAGCAATGTCTCTGGAGCTGGATCCTTCGTAGTTGTAATTGCAATAAGTTCATTATTGGTACGTTTCCAGCCCCTTTCCTGCGGACATTTTTCTATCCTGTACCATGCTTAAACTTGGTGGTAATAGATTTGTAATAGATTTTACAAAACGTTTGACATTTGAAAAATTGAAATTATTCGCACTTCTCTGTGAGATACATAGAAATGCACTCCATTGCCTCATCCCTATTTGTAACAGGTCGATGCCCTCTCTTCTTTCTCGCCGATGGCAAAGGACATAAATTCTGTTGGCAAAAACGGCGATACCTTGCATGCGAGGCGGCCACATCTGTCACGTTTTGAACACGCTCTATAACTACTCCACTGTGTCCCCAATTATCACTGCGGTTCAGAGCTACTTTCAAAATCGTGTTTTTTACTTCTTATTTCTACACTAGATGAAGATTATTCTGACTGGATAAACTTTATCTTTTCTCTTTATTCAAAAAGTCTTCGGTAATTTCTTCAGCACATAAAAAGCATTGAGTTTTAAAATCAAATTACTGTAATGCTTTTTACACGCTATATGCACGGTCACATTCTTAAGGTTTATTAGAAAAATGATATTTTCAGGAATCTTCTGATCCTCACTCGACTTTTTCGACTCGACTCACTCCTTTTTTTTGCACCAAAATTACTTCACTTTAACCAAATTCTTTCTTACAGAAGAAACAAATTGTTTCAGCAGAAGAACTTGCTGTACAAAAGTAGGCTGCAAGAACACTGAAATACCACATTGCCTCGGCAATGAGAGTCATATCAGGGCCACATAATGTTTTCGGCGTTAGAGAGAGGGAAAGGAAGATTGTGCGATCCTTTTCGCTTTGGCACCATTTGAAAAGGGACTCAAATTTATCTGAGTGACTAGCTTAGCTTCATCACCTGCTGTGTATTCATCCACTGATGAAATGAGTAAAGATTACCTTTTTAATCCTTAAAGCGCACTGGGGGGTCTCCTGATACTGGAGGTTTCTACGAACATTTACGCTCTATCTACGCTTCTGTAGGCGAAACAAAATTTTAGCTTAAAATATTGAAAATTAAAAAAGTTATGATTTTTTATGTAAAATCGTGATTTTTCTCATTATTCCAACTTCATGACATTTTCTAAAGCTAGAAACCTCATTTTTGGCCAATGTAACAATTATTTTTCATAAAGTTACTCTGAAAGAGTACTCCGGAATTTTTCCAAGTCGGAATTTCAAACCGCTCTTACTGCTGGAAGCATTTTTGAAGTGGGGGCTCCAAAGACACTATATGCACTTTATGATATTCTGAGATACGTGGGCGCTTTAAGTGTTAATAATTAATAAACAAATAATTACAATTTAATTATTTGTTATTAACCATGCATGTTATAATTAATAATATAATCATAAACGTGCAATAAGTAGCTGTAAACAAGAAAAAGTCTGCTCGAAACTGCTTTTCATTGCTACACTCCACTTTGAAGCGCTGCAGCTTGACCATTAATAGGCTTACGGAAAAGTGTTTGCGACAGAAGTTGTGGAATATTATGTCCTCTACCACTTTCGTAATAACTATTTTTATCATAGGACCTGCTGATAAGGAGATATAGTTATAAAACTGATTTTCGGCGCCATTTTTCAAGATGGCGGTGGGTTCGCGATATCCCCCAAGGTCTTAAATTTGGATTTTTCGTTTGGACCCAAAACCCTAAAACATATCCAAAACATTTTCAAACATTACCATAGCCTATTTTTACGACCCTGTTCCTGGACTACTATAGATGTCATAAATTATGTAGTAATTAATTTTGCATTCATTTTTTACTATATTACCGTCAAAAATTATCAGACCACTTTAAAAAAATCCTATTATTAGCCCGTCTGTTTTTATGACTAACTCTACAAAAAATGAGGATACAGAGATTCTAGAAAAATAGTTTGAAAGCTTATTAAATTTTGGGTCGACTGAGCGCCATAGGAAGTATTTTCGATAAATGTAGACCAAAAAAGCATTTGAAAAATATAGCAATAGTTTCCATTTTTGGCGAAATTTCGTTCTTCAACTTTGACTTGCGGCAACTTTAAAGGAAAGTGATGGGAAAAATCTACCAGTCACGCAGAATAATCCGTGAAACTTCCTCTTTAAGAACAGATCAATAATATAAGAAAATCTTTAATGGTTTTCATATTATCATAAAAAATGCGGAAGCGTGTCTAAGACGAAAATCGTCCGGTTGAGCGGTCGTCGATCTTCTATCCCTTGTTAACGCACGGGAAGTAGAGAGACAAGACTGTAGTCGCCGCTCAACCGACCGATTTTCGTCTTGGACATGCTTCTACATTTTTAATGATAATTAGAGGACCATTTAACTTTCCTGAAAAATGCCGCGAGTTAAAGTTGAGGAACGAAAGTGCGCCAGAAATAGAAATGGTCCTCATATTTCTCACATGCTTTCTTGGACCACATTTATCGAAAATACTTTACATAAGGCTCAATCGACGTGGAAATTAATAAGCTTTCCAGTGATTTTTTTTAAATCTCTGTGTCTCAAGTTTTTCCATAATTAGTCACAAAAACATATCGGCTATTTTTTTAAAGTGGTCTCATTATTTCCCACTGCACTGTACCAATATAAAAATGGCTTTAAAGACGAAGACCATTTTCCGACTATTTTAATGTTTTAAACTTTAAGAATTTTTAGTTATTTCTTAGAATCACCCGACTGAGTTCTCCTAAATTCACAAACTTAATTATTTGTCCTCAATTTCGAAAGATACGAAAAGAGTATTTACTTTTCGAAAAAAACCTTTTTTTGACAATCCTAGTACACTCGCAGACACAGTGATGTAGCTGGGATCATTTGAAAAGCTTACTATATATGTATATGTGTATACATATATGTGCGCACTTATATGTGCGTTCCAGTAGCGGTTCTTGGAAACGAATATCAACGCCTGTACTGGGACAGGCCTATCCTAACGGTTCTCACTGTTGTTCACAGCAGACCGAAAATTGTGGTGTTGGGCAATCGAATGCAATACGCAAAAGTCACCCACGCTGCGGTTCTTATTGATAAACATATCCAAGAAACTGCATGAATTTAAGCTGTTTGTAATTGATTTCACGTTGATTTTAAGTTCTACAAACCCCTGACTTGAGAGTGAATTACTTCTCGCAGCCACAAAGTTTTATCAAAAAATTCAATAATTTATTGTAACGCAGTTTCAGTTTTATCAAGGTTACATTTTTAATGATGTTTTGTTAATTCCTTGCTGAAAGCAGATAACAAAATGAAAAACAACTTTCTTTAGAATTAAGAAGACTAAATTACCGCTTTTAGTACATATTCCGTTTTTAAATTTTCCAACAATTACTTTTCTCTTCGCACTGCTGGTAATAATCAAGGCTTTATCAGTTTAATTGATAATTAATTACTACTTAATATTTAATCTGCATGTAAGATTTTTATATCCTTACTTCACTATTTCTGCGTAACACGTAGTTGGCTCCGATGTGTTCGTAGAGGAAGCCAGAGTACTGGTAGATTGAAAGCGAGCTCGCTCTAACCTCATTCTTTCCATTTCTCGCTTCTTAGTTTCGGAAAACTGTGTTGCTATAACAACCAAGCACAGATTGATCATGAAGAAGGATCCAATCTGGAAAATATAATTGAAAGACTTAAAGAACATCAGGAGAAAACCTGGATATTTCTCCTGACTTACTCTAGAGACAAACTTGGTCTGGCCTCAAACTGTAGATTTCCGTTTATTTTATTAATTAAAAAAAATTTTCCAATAAAAAAAATTTAGAAGGCAACTCAATACATAGAACAAATTCAAACTAGTCAAATAAATCACATTTTAACTGAAGGACGTAATCTCTAAATAAAGGGTGATAATTAAACAATTAAAAAAATGGCAGAATAGTTACTAAATTCTTCTACGTCCAAACCGCCAATTTTTACAACCCTTACAAGTGCATATTTAATCTTGATCTTTACGTTGAGATGATATTACACAACACTTACCGAATTGCTGGGGTTTTTTCTGATCCCAGAGTCGATAGAATTCTCCGAGATATAAACTTTTGTGGATGCGACATTGATTTAAAGTCATGACAATAATTTTTTTATGCACAAAAATGCACTAGTAGCACACGACGAGATAACAGCTAGCACAAGGCACACTTGAAAACGATATTTTGCACCCGACACCGACACTTTCGAAGATATTGCGCCATCAACCCACAATTCAATGACTTTATTCATTTTAAGAAGAGCAAGAACTTGGGGATTCATTGTCGGAGTTAGCGATATTTTAAAATATAATCTGTCAGCATTTTGAAAGAATTGATGCAAATAAATAAGACGTAATTAGCGCACCACTAGGCCGCCACTGAACGTAGGTAAAGTAGATAGCATACTGACACACGTCGCAGAATATCTCAGCGGATAATTATTTAATTATTTCGTATTTCTTTTTGTATATATTTACAATAATAATAATAATAATAATAATAATATAATAGTAACCCATGGAAGTGGGTAGAATAATAAACAATAATAGAATAATAATAACCCGTCGTTGGTCGCTACCAGAGGATCGTCAGTGCCTCCCTGGTGCCACCGCTGGTGGTGACAGCATACAGGCCGATGGTGGTGAGCTGGATGATGGACAGGCAGATCACACTGCGATACCCGAAACGGTTGCCGTCCAGCCAGAAGATCGGCAAGCAGCAGGTGTCAAGCAGCAGGACATCAGCTACACCTGTGGAGGATGTTTCGGCTGGGAGCCTTAAACCGACCACTTCCACAGGAATGCCACGGCAGCGCATCGATTGATTATCTAAATATGACGAAGCAGTGATGCGCTGCCACTTCATTGGAGACTCGTATACATTGAGTCCAACAATCTCTAAAGAGGATATGCCTCCAAAGAGGCATATCAACCTAATAAGATCTGAGATTGAGGCCACTGAAGCAAACGAACAATAGGAACAGGAGGATATTCTGCAACCCAGACGTAGGATGAAAGGGACAAATTAAATGAATGAACATGTTCTTCGCACCTACTTTCAAGCCGAGAAGAGTGATGGACCCATAAGACGAGAAGACCTTCGCCTTTTCTTGGAAACGTATCCCCACTTGACAGAAGGGGCGAACGAACAGCATGAAGCAGGTCACAAGTGCTTCATTTTTATTCGCGGATTACTGTCCGAAGTTGAAATATAAACCACAAGGATGATGAATATTATCCACTTGCCTTAAATGGTAGGCCACCTGAAGCTTCAGAAGACGAGATCATTAATGCTACAGGCAGATGCATCTGGACCAATGGAATTGCCATCGTTGTGAAAGTCCAGGAGGCAGAAAATCGCTAATTTCCGCAATCACAACGGCGAGATGTAAATACCACTGTGAACACCTGCGACGTTCCTGAAAATTTCAAACGCCTCGCGAAGAACTTAGAACGTGTTCTACTTGATTTTAGTGAGGTAGAACCTGGCTTAAGACATTCGCTGCTAAAACTTAAGATATTTAAGGCCTTATTGGCGTTAATAGGACACCTGAACACAAAAATGTTGCCGCTATAATTGCAGTACAGAATATCGTCTACTGTACAGCGTTTGCAGCAATTAGGACTTTAGGATTAAAAACAGGATCTAAAGGCATAAACAGCGCCATACGGAAGGGCAAGCATGCTCCGCGGTGGAAGCGAATAATCGAAAATGTGGTCAGCAAAGTAAGATGCAAACTAGGCAGGTTGACTCAACATAGAAGAGGCAACAGAGCACACGGCTGACCCGTCGCGTGGCGGACATCCTTCATTTACAAAATGTCGAATATGGAGCATCCGATTCGACGTTGAACGAAGTAATTGACACCTTCCGGCAGAGACCAGCTGTTCTAACTGCACGGCTGCGCAGATACTGCGTCAAGTCGGTAAAGCCTAAGGACAAGATCGGACGTTTGAAGTGCCAGGTGTGAAAGACGCGGCTAATTACTGTGAGGCTTATGGGGAAAAAATAACAAGAGCAACTTAAAAGCACCGTGGCTTAACCTCGAAAGAAGACGCATGTCCAACAGTCTGGAAATGGAGGTAACCAACGTCATAACCTCTGACGTCACCCAAGTGTTGAGGAGGGCAAAAATTGGCGAACACCTGGCCCGCATGTGGTGCACAACTTTTGGTATAAATACCTTACGGGTGTGCATGGGTCCTTGCCTGGATGCTATCAGAACATACTTATCATCCAGATTTAATGTCCTCTTTAATGACTGAGGGAGTCACTTACATGCTTCTAAAGAAGCCATATGTCCATAATGCATCGGCTTTCAGGCCAATAGCATGTCTAAACGCTCTACAAATGCCTCACAGCAATTATATTCGACAATTCAAGGTCTATGCTCAGTGTGAGGCGAATAACATCCTTACACAAAAACAAACACTGCTGTCGTAACACGCGGGATTGCAAGGATCTGGTAACGGTCGATAGTGTTGCAGTGAAGCAGGCGCAAAAACATCAGCGCAACCTACATATAGTATACATCGACTATAAACAAGCTTTTCCTCTGGTACCCCACGATTACTTGCTTGAGATCCTCAGCACATACAAGATCTGCCCACGCCTGATTTAATTCTTGAGTCACCCTATGTCTTTTTGGGGCACGGGAATCAAGTATTTTGATCGTGGGCTGCCGAGGATTTCCAGATTCTTGAACATTAGGACCGGAATTCTCTCGGGAGATTCATTCAGTGCCCCGTGGTTCTGCTTAGCATTGAATCCACTTAGTGGATACGATCTCATCCACATAGTGGATACGATCTCACCCACCTTCTCTATACGAATGACCTGAAATTGTACGTCGGTTTAAAGGAAAAACTGCAGAAATTACTTGACATCTTATTGAAGTTCTCAAATGACATCCATATTAAATTCGGGCTGGACAAGTGCAGGAAACTACACTTAGAAAGATGAGTCGCAGAGTTGGGGCGCGCATTGAGATCATGACGGAGGAAGAGTCGTATAAATATCTAGGTATCCTTCAGCTGTAAGGGCCCTATCACACTTCTGTTAAGAATGCACTGACGACAGCCTTTGTCAATCACTTGAAAGCCATTGTGGAAACTGGCCGCAACTCGGTCAATAAGTTCAAGGCCTACTTTCAACACCTACTTTATCCCGCTTCTCGCGTACACGTGACAAAGCTCTGAATGCACCATATAAGTTCGGCAAGTGAGAGGATAGTCCTACCACGTTGCTCTGGGGGCAGAGGCGTTCTGGATGTCTCTCAATTGTGGGCATCGCAGATCACACAGTTGACCACGTATTTTAACGTGAAGCGTGACATCCCACTCTACGATAACATCTGTAGAGAAGATACCAACTATACGCCTCTCAATTTTCCTTATATGAATTGCGCTAACACCTTAGCTCCCCCTCTAGAGCAAATTGCTCAGGCATGGAGAAAAAAGCCATTACATGGACAGCGCCCCAGGACACAAGATCAGTGCAACGTGGATAGCGAGGCATCCAACCTGTGGCTACGAAGAAGTGAACCTTTTTCGAAAACAGAAGGGTCTGTCGTGGTCATCCAGGACAAGGTAATCGGCACCACGAATTACCAAAAGCATATTCTCCGTCTTGAAGTGAACGATCGGTGCCGGCTGTGTGGTGATCCGAATGAATCCATTGAGCACATCATTGATGATTGCAGGAGGTTAGCTCTGCAAGAGTATACTCGCAGACACTCTGGTGTAGATGAGATCATTCACGAGCAGATTGCCTTGAATCTGGGACTGATTCAGGAGTGGATGCCTTTCTATAGGTATGTTCTTGTAGCGGTCCTCGAAAACGAGAATTACTACCTCTACTTGAAAAGAACTATTCTAACGAACCACACTGTTGTTCATAATAGGCTGGACATTGTATTGCTCGATAAGCGGTCGCAATACGTCCAAATCATGGACGGTTCTCCTTGATAAGAATATCCAAGAAGGCTATACAACCAAGATCTAAAAGCATAGCGTACTGATGCAGGAAATCACGAGTATTTGGAAGCTGGAAAAGGTTACCATTCATCTTATCGTAATTTCGGCCACGGGGAACGTCCATACTAGGTGCCAGAAACACCTGGAAGATTTGGGATATAAGTGGGTGCGAGCTGCAGCCTACAAAGCGGTTTCACTCAACACATACCACATATTTCGATGCTTTTTGGACTGCTATGAAGGAAGCAGATACCATTCTTCATTTTTAAATAATTTGACTGTAGATTTATTTTATATTTGTGACTAGAATTTGATTCTAACTTGTTTTTGTGTTTGTCGGGAGTGTAGTGTGTTGTCCTTTGTGTTTAGAAATTTTTAACTGCTGACTGGTCTTTGTACTTGTCTTAATCCCTTCTAGCGGCCTTACGTCTAGGTCCCTTTAAGCCCTGTAATAAAATTTTATAACAGGTCTTTATGATGAACCCAGTCTACAATAATTAAATACAAAAAAAATATGAACAATAGAAACATAGAAGGCAGAGATTCAGCTTAAGCTGATTTCCAACCTATTCTTCTA
This sequence comes from Euceroptres primus, assembly GCA_037177015.1. Lineage (NCBI taxonomy): Eukaryota > Metazoa > Arthropoda > Insecta > Hymenoptera > Figitidae > Euceroptres > Euceroptres primus. The sequence continues at coordinate 11,717 of JBAGKK010478810.1, forward strand.
CAAACTACCTTAAAAACAAACTCCTTAAATATAACTCAAAATTTACAAAACAAATAAACAGTAAACAAAATTACAAATTAGCCGCGCAGGGGCAGAATAGTCCTGAATCCTATTTAGGGATACAAGCGACGTACAACTCAAGGTACTATCTAATCTGTGTAGAGCACAACGAAGCTGAAAACAAAAACAAAATGAGTGCATATATAAAATAAAATGAAATAATCAGGCGTTTGCACGACGTTTTTGGGTCATTTTGTTTCTGACCGAACGTACTGTATAAGAGGCCACTGGATTTCTAAAATCGTTCGGCAGGCAGGCGGCTCTATCAGAAAAAGTAGCTTCTGCTTTAGACGACCGCACAAATAGAACTGCTAATTTACCGTCGGATCTCATCGTCGAAGGTGTCTTTTCACCATCTTCGAAGGCGTCTTTCCACCACTCTAGCGAGTAGGTCTCAAAAATATGGTGGTTCGCCCCTCGACCGCACCTTAAAGGCGAGAACACAGAGATGCAATTTTTAAAGATGATACATTTTAATCTAATCGGATTCAGCGAACGCTGGGGAAATGTGGTCAAGTTTTATAATAGCGAACGCGAATGTCAAACAAGAATTTTTCACTCTTTGTATCCTCTTCTTCAAGCTCGCCTTTAGGGCAAGTCTGTAGCTCGTAAAGGCGTTATCAAAAAGGGGGAGAATTAACGATTGGGCTGACACTAATTTGATTTTTTGTTGGAGAGAGCGACGAAAAGGATATAGCTTTCTCAGTCGAATGTAAGCGGCGTTTAACTTTTTAACGACACGTTTCTCGGAGTTCGATAAAGAGTCTATTATCAGACGTAGGTTTTTTGCACTGAAGACAATGACACGATGTGCACAGTTAATACTAAAGACAGGAAAACGTTCTTGGTCAGCTTACCGATCGGTATAATAACCGATTTCGATGGATTGACAACTAGTGCGCATTGACCAGCCCACCTTAATACGCAGTGTAAGATCGTTTTCAGAATCGCAGCCCCCTCCTTAATATCTTCCGATTTACAGCGCACATAAATTTTGACATCGGCCACGTACATGTGTATGGTGAACTTAATTCTGCCCTATTTAATCGCTTTTATTAGCCGCAAGAGCTTGAAAATCACCTCTGGCAGATCGTTAGTATAGAGCGAGAATAGGGTTGGGCTATTAACAGCCCCCTGCGGAACACCTCCACTCATACTTTTTCGAGTAGACGTCCGCGATGTACGGAAATCAGAGATCGACACACAGTGTTCTCTGTTCAAAAGGAACCCTTTGTACCAACTTAGAGCGGACTCTGATAATCCTATCGATGCTAGCTTGATAGAAACCATGATTTTTAAATCTCCAAAATGTTGCAACATAAAAAATTGCAATAAAAAATTTGGAAATGGCGGCGTTCACGTTCAATGGCGTCCTGGTGCTACGCTGATGTCGGCTGGCTTATTTGCATAAATTCTTTCGAAATACAGACAATTTATATTTCGAAACATTGCTGACTTTGTCAATAAATTTCCAAGTTCTTTCTCTTATTAGAATAAATAAGGTCATAAAATTGAGTGTTGATGGTGGAATTTCTTCGAAAGTGTGGGTTTTGGGTGTAAAAAGTCGCTTTCAAGTGTGCCTTGTGCTAGATGTCATCATGTCGTTTGCTACCAGTGAATTTTTCACTTGAGAAAATTATTTTCATAAATACAAATCAGTGTCATATCCACAGAAGTGGATATCTCACGGAATTCCATCGACTCATGGACCACAAAAAACCCTAGCAATTCGGTAAGTGTTGTCTAATTTCATCTCAACGTAAACCTCAAGATTAAACATGTACTTTCCAGGGCCGTGAAAATCGTAACAATTCTGCATTTTGAAAGTTGTTTAGCCATCACCCTTAAAACATTTTTTTAAGTTTAAAAAAAAATCTCAATCATGCTGGGGAATTAGTCTAGAACCCTTTGCTTGCCAATATTGTGAATGTCAGAAGCAAAATTATTCCCCAAATTTAAACCAAATCGATCAACATCTTCAGGTGGCCCAAAGACCATGAGAATTTCTAGTGATGTGCAAAATGACTTCGGGCCGAGTCGGGTTGTCGGGCTAACCCGATAGACCAGCCTAAAAGGTCGGGATCGGTTTTTAAAAAATTTTTCACACCTCTGAAAATTACCATATGATTTACATAACAAAAATCCACTTTTTGCAAAATCTCATTTTAAAGGCTAGAAGGTATAGGGGACTGATTCGATTTTAAATTATGCAGAGAAAGTAGGACATGGTGCTAGAATGATTTGGTATTTGGATATATCATTCTAGAGTGAAAATAAAGAGACAAATATTTCGCCGATTGAACAAATAATTTTTTTTTACTTTTTACAATCTTTTGAAGATTACCTGAAAATTCTAAAAAATTGACAGAAATTAAATTTCAATTAAAATTGACATTTTAAATTTTTTATTTTTTTGGGGATAGCTGATAATTTGTATGTACATGTTCCCTAAGTTTCGTTCCTGGTATATTGAAAAAAAAATGGAAAGAAATCAAAATTCATGATTTTTTTAAAATCACTATCCAAAAGGGAGAAACGTTAAGAGAACAAAATTGTTTGGCCAATATTTTTACAAAAAAAGTCTTTTGCACTTTTCCTTCAACAATAAAATGAACTATTTTGCATTCAAACGATAACTCGCAGATAAAGTCATAATCCGCCGTCAACCCTCAAAAGATACCCACAGATAACATTTATATTTTGAACAGAATAGAAATAGAAAATTTGGCGGAAAATGAAAGGACCAATGGACTTAACTACAGTAAGATTAATAGGAGATCAAATAAATTACCTAATTCTAAGTTCCAACTCTAAACATACTTGTTTATTCTTTTTATTGAGTTCCTTTCACGAAAAATAACTGCATGAAGAACGTAAATCTTTTCAATATAGTGTTACGTCCTAATAGAACAAAAAAAGTCAGTTCATTGTTCTTAAAACTAAGCTCTCCTGTTTTATTTACGAAACAGAAGGCTCAAAACTAAAAAAACAGGTTAGAGGCTAAGGGATATGTGGTTCACTCTTAAATTGCACACAACATTAAATTTATTAACTATTACAATTGTAAACTTGTAATAAGTGGTTTAATCTACTCGTTTGAAGTGTATTAAATACTTTTATCAAACACAACCAAGGAAATCTGAATCTTTGCAATAGAATTTGACTCCACTTGAAATAATTTAAAGAATTTACGATAAGAAACGGAAGTGATGAACTAGTGCAATCTCTGCTCTTCCCTTAGTTTGTTCCTAAAGGAGAAACACAACTATTAGGAAAGGCAGATAACAAGGCAATGGAGGTGTTCATCAAGTAGATTTTTTCCTACAAAGGTGGACGACCTTAGGTGGTCCTCAAGAGCCGCTTAAGTATGGTTGAATATGTTTGAAGATCTTCAAAGATCCTCGTAATTTCCCAGATGCGCCTTTTTTAAACTTTTAGAACTCAGTTTATTAGTTAAATGTAGACCGTTGCAAAATCAAACTGACTCTTGGTATCTGAGAGATTCTATGTACTGATTACTGAGCCACGCCTAATGAAGAAGAAGAAGTTGACTCTAACAGGTGGTGATAACAGCGGCGCGACCAAGAGTGAAAGAGAAGTTCACTCTAAAACCGATGTTAGTGGCAGCGCGCCAAAGTGTGACCCATGCACCAGTGATGTCAGATGCGTTGGGCGCTTTCCCATAACAAGATCGGAATTTTCTACAAAATGTACATAACAATTTTTACTTTCCAACTAAGTGCATAGAACTGGAAAAAAAACCCCACTTAATACATGTAAAATAATTTTTCTCCTACTAAATAGACGTGAAAACTTCTAAATTTAGTGGGAGCACCTCTAATATGACATCATTGTCATGCACCTTTGTTGCATTATATTATATCTTTTGAGAGAACGAGAAAGAACGTGCACTTGTTACGAGCGACGCAAGGATTTCGTTTTATAACATTCAAATTATGAATTTTATAAATTATAGACACTGGCATAAAGAGTTTGTTTCCTTGCCTCACCCGTAAATCGATCGCTTACGAAGAATGGCTGACACCGCACTTGCAAACTCAGGTTAAGAAATCAAGCGAGCTGACTTGGGGGACTGATGAGACTTTAGTTATTGTAAATTCTGAACTTTTAAATCGAATCGTAAGTTCATTAATTTGGGAAGAGATCAAGGAAATTCCTTGTTCTCTCGTTTAATATGCTTTCAGGAACTCGGGAGAATCCCTCAGGAGTCATTTAGACGCAAGTAAAAGGTACATAACGAGATATGCTAAATTAACATGTATCAAAATAAATATGTGTTAAAATCTAGTAACTAAGATAACAAGTATATGCGAGAGTGCAAGGGAGCTCCATCGCGGTTGTAAACCTAAGGGATGAAGGAAGAAAGAATGAGAGAATAAGAGAATGAAAGATGGAAATACATGCAGCCTGTAACGCATTCAGAGACACATGTAGCTACGTTGAAGGAGAAAAAAAAAAGTAGGAGAGAGTGTAATGAACTGCGCGAAGGAAGAATAGAAAGGGAGAGAGAATTCGCGCTCTGTGCCTCCTCGCCGCGCACACGTGTAAGTATCATACTATTGCTTCTACTTTTCGCAACGCTTCACGTCCACTCACACGCACCGCGAAAATAATACACATTAACCGATTTCTATTACTACTCGCATCTCGGCTGTTCAACACGACGTCCAGCCACGTTTCTTCCCTCCCCCCATCCTACCTATGAAGCACACACGTTGTGAATCTGTCAAACTCCACGTGTCTTCTCAACCAAAACAAACCGCTTAAGGAATCATGCATTCCTAAAAATTAGCCACAACTACAGGTCTAGATATTATTAAATGAATTTAAACATGCCATTTATTAAATCTAGACCAATGTTGAAAAAAATAAACTGTATTTCCAAACCATTGGCACCATAAATTAATGGTCAGTGAAATTAAAGCAATTCGCTAAGTAACCACATTTTTGGGCTCAGTGAAGACAGCAGTGACGCAAATTTAGGCAAGTGCTGACAACAATTTGACAGACGCACGTATGAGAATCCTAATTGTCCCTACTAATCCAATTCTAGCCAATACCAATTCCTGCATAAACAAAAACCCCTACCACGCTTGACCTCATGATGAACCGACGCGGGCGAGTAGGACTAAATTAAAATCGCAGTCTTCCGCGGCTCTTGGTAACAACCAGACTCGGAATAGTAGCGAACAGTTTCTCTCATCTGCCCGCACACCGTTCAGTACAGCCAACTTCCTCGTTGTATCCCGCCTAGTGAGGCCTAGCCAAGTAAAGTGTCCTAGCCGGGAAGTCCCTCGCTGGTCGCGCTGAGTAGGCGATAAGTAACCGAATTCTCTTAGCTGAACAGAGTCAACCGGGGAAATAATTGCCAAGCATATTGTTTCGGATCC
>JBAGKK010478921.1:0-17187 GCA_037177015.1 Euceroptres primus
CCACCCAACAGTAGATAGGGAAAAAATCCATAGCGCTTTAGTGCGTCAGTTTCCAACAAAACAGAAAGATTTCTGTACTTAAATAAAGCCTGTATTTTCAAATAACTATTGACATAGAAAAATGTACCATTAAATGAGTTACTTTGCTACATTAAACATTTTTATTAGACGCTGCCAAAGGTTCGAGTTTGACACGTCCATTCACCAGTAGATAAATGTTAGTGGTTTTACATCTGGGCACGACAGAATAATTAGATATCGATAATAACAATTTCTAATAAGTATACTTTCACTTAAAATTAGTCTGCTGATTAAAAGATAGCGGAAAAGCGCAAACTTTTTGAAACCTAGTTAATAGACACAACTTGTACAGTTTTTTCAGGAAATTATTTAATAGTTATTTAAGACAAATAAATATAAAATTTGAAAATAAGTTTTTCTTTAGAAGTTATTTTTATATTAATAAAGAAAAAAATAAAAATGATAATTAAAAATTATATTTAAATTTAAAATATTAAATAAAATAATTAATATACAAATTTAAAGGAAAAGTATTAGTCCTGATTTTATAGTTTTATCTTCATTTAAAATAATTGCAAATTTTTTTACAGAAAATGCTTACAACAAATAAAAAAATTTTAATTAATTTTCTTTAAAACTAATGGATTCTCATAATTTAGTACACAATATGAATTAACCTGTTCATAATTTTGTTGAATATTACGAAAAAATTTTTATGAATTTTATTTTCAGTTGATTATTCTTAAGGGTATTTGATACATAATGATGTCACGAATTACCGACCGATTTTTTATTTATATTCAGCGGGTTTATTAAGAGAAAAATACAAATATAATTCTAAAATTTGAGGGAATCATAAAGAATATATCAAGGATTCGATGTCTGGTGCGTTTCAATTTATATTTTGAAAAAATTATTTTTGAAAATTTGTTTTTTTTTCGAAATAAAAACTAAAATGCAGCAGACATCGATACCTAAATATATCCCTTTTTATTTCCCAATATTTCAGCATTATATTTGCATTTCTCTCTTAATAAACCCGCTGAATGTAAATAAAAAATCGGTTGGTAATTCATGACGTCATTATGTATCACATAACCTTAATAACTTTAAAAAATGTTCTCATCGTATTTCAATCAATAGTAATTTCACAGTTTTGATTGGACGTGTTTTCTACATTAATTTACCAATGGATCTACTAAGAATCAACAAAATTAAAGTTCTTGCAAAAAATGTATTCAGTTTGTATAATAATAATATTAATTTATAGATATCTTTATACACACAATAATATAATTTTGTGACATACCTGCTTAGAATTAATTCTTATATTCCAATTTGCCAATGATATATTTCCGAGTGGATAGAATTATTTAATAAACATAAATACTTATGAAATGTTTCAAAACTTAACGACGCTAATCTCTAAACAAATGTGACATTTCGTGTTTAGCATCATTCAACGAATACAGCTCGAGATCATCGCAGTGCTACCAATTGCGCCAGCGAAATATCACGATTTTCTACTGTTGGTTATCTACTGTTGGAAAATTGAATGTCAAATAAAAAGTTCTGAAATATTTATAAATAATAAAAATTAACACCTTTTTTCATATACATATTGTTCATTAACCTTCAAGTTTTGATTATAATGTAAAACCATGCCTCAGAAAAATTTCATTAAGATGAAAAGCATGAATAAAAAAAAGGTAACATTTTTTTCCAATGCTAAAAATTAAGTTTTTGCTTTCTCACAATAATTAATGATACTATTTCAATGCAAATTTGTCTGACAAGACATTACCATTGCCGAAATTGTATACTAAAAGAACCGATCAAGATTCTTGGCTAGTTTTCTAGTTAATAAGGATTATCTACTGTTAATCATTATCTACTGTTGGGTAGTTTCCCCTACTCATTTTTTTATACACTAAAACTCAGTTTTCATTCAAGAAAATATTCATTGGAATGCAAAGAGGAGTTTTCTAAGACTGTCAAAAAAACCACCCTTGTTACTTCAATATACACTATTCCCAAATACCAGTAATTTCACACCCCACATTGAGGGGGAAACAACTACTAAAATCGCGGTCCAGAGGAGGTGGATTACCTCCGATTATCCCGGATGAACCTGGAGTACCTTGGATTAATCGGATTACCTTGGATTAGTCGGATTACCCTGGATTACTCCGGATTACACCGGATTACTCTGGATTACCGCGGATTACTCCGGACTACTCGGGTTACTGCGGATTAAGCCGGATTACTCGGATTACCCTGGATTACCAGTTCGGATCGCCCAGTGGTCCAGCGGATATTTTCTTGATCTATTTTTTTCTGGATGACCGCGTATTACTGCGGATTACCTCGGATTACTCTGGATTACTTCGGATTACTTCGGATTACGCCGGAATACTCGAATTACCCCGGATTACCAGTTCGAATCACCAAGTGGTCCAGCGTATTACCAGAGTTGTTTCCCCCTCGTCCCACATAATTGATGAAAAAGTATGTTGAGGCACACAGATATCTTAAAAAAACTAGTATGTAGTTACAACCCTTGAAAATTACTCCTGAGTTCACAAAAACTACCCCTAGTGGAGAAAATTCGTTTACTCATTGTTTTATATACTAACACTCAGTTTTCATTCAAAAAAATATTCATTGGAATGCAAAGAGGAGTTTTCTAAGACTGTCAGTACATCCTGCCCCTTGTAATCCAACCTGGCGAGAAAAAAAATCACCCATTTTACTTCAATATACACTTCTTCCAGTTATATCAGAAACCACGTGATGACTGAAAAAATTTGTTGAGACAGTCACTGAATCGGAATTTGCAATGAAAAGTACCAAATTCAAAGCATTTGAAGTTTTAACATTAAACAGACGTTCAAAGTAACATTTCTTACGCACGTATAAAAAAACATTTTCCTTTTATTATAAATAATTTAGTGAACAAATATGGTTTCTTGGGAGTTGGCTACTTCTGTTGCTTCAGTTTTTTCCAAAAAATCAACTAAAATTACCTTGCTTAGTACTGTCGCAAATTTCCACTGGACAACCATTGTTCATTATTCAGTCAGTTTTAGGTAAAGAATGCATAACTTCGTGAATAATACGTGAATGACAACAATGGTTGTCTAATGAAGGTTTGTGACAGTACTGAGCCAAAAGCAAGGTAATTACAATTGATTTTGTGGAAAAACTAAATCTTTGTAGTGAAAAATGAAAAAGTTATGCATTTGTTAATTAAGGTTGTTTAAACAATTTGTTAATTAAGGTTGTTTAAACAATTTGTTAATTAAGGTTGTTTAAACAATTAAAAATTGTTGTCTAATATCAAATTATCACTCAAGAAAATCATTGACAAGATATCTGCAGTCACGCCTGCAGAAGAAACGCATTATATTTATTAGATAATGGTCCAAATGTGCATTTGTTTATAAAAATTGTTTAGATAATGACTATATATTATTTATTTCCATTCAGTTTCTAATTATGCTTTATTACACTTACATTTCCTCGAAAAAATGTCAGTTTGGAGCAACAGAAAGTAGCTAATTCCCAAAAACCACATTTATTCACTAAATTGTTTATAAAAAAGGAAAATGTTGATTGACATACATTTTCTTGATCAGTTCTCGATCCACATTCAGAAAATATCCATCAGGAGTTTGAACTGCAATTTTGAATTTTCGGCAGTCTGGGCATGTTTCTTGAAATTGGGTCGGCAGTCAAAGGGTTAAAAATAGCAAATTTTGGAGGAGACGGTTTTACATGAAATCCATTTCGCTCTTAACTGTATGCAGGACCTCGTGACTCTTCAGCTTGGAATTAACGGCGTAATAGTATCGCGCTTAAGAAAATAAGAAGAAATGGAGGAAAGCCGTTTCTTCGCGGTCGTTTGCGTATACGCGTACCTTATCCAGGACAGACGGAAACGAGCGTGTAAACGTACAAACGTGAGCGTGTAAACGTCGCGTATTTCACGCCAATGAAAACCACACGGATCATTATAGCCGATCGAGACCAACGGAGGACGAAGAAACTTCTGCGGTTAAACGTGTACTGAGGGCAGGACCGTAGATTGCAGGGTTGAAATCACTTTGAGGAATTGGAATTACGTTCGAGGAACATATAAATTTTTCAGGACTCCTTCGATCGGTTGCCAATTTGAGAACTGCTTCATATTTACCAAATCGAAGGCTACAAACAACATGCTAACTGTAAAAGGAGCCTGGAGTTGTTTCAATTTCGTTCTCTTATTTCACCCCTTACAAGGCCTCATTACAAAGACCAACGTGGTGAAGAATATCATATTGTTTATTTCCAGAAAATATCATGTTGAAATGAACACATTTATTCATCAAACTTGTGGAAATTTCGAAGTGGATCAATAGGAAAATATGTTTGGAATAAAGTTTGATGGAGTTATCAGATTGTTAATGATGAAAGACTTACAGCCTTGATGGTGACCGAATATCATTCAATGACCAAATAAGAAAGAAAAGAGAGTGAAGAATTGAAAAAGAAGGGTGATATGGTGTAGAAAAAGAGAAAGACATTAGGCTCCAACGGGTATGTACCTTTACGGTACCGTGATTCGCCATAAACGTCACGTATCTTTGGCTAAAGAGAACCATTCCGACGAAGCGGTCCAGCGGCGCCCGCTCGCCGACCCATTCTCGTACCTTTATTAACGACGTGACTTTGCTTCTCGTCTACTTCTCTTCCGGGACCAGAAACATCCACGAGATATCACATATAGTGAGATTGGAATCTAATATCTAATACAAATCGCAGTAATTAAAAAGGAGGAATTCTAGCAAAAGCGCTATTTTTTCATGTCGTTAATTACCCGAGGACCTTAAATTAATTACTGAAGTAATTCATTGTAAGAGCTACCTGCACTTTACAATGTTTTGAAGCAGTGAAACTTTCCTCCACGGTTTGCACAAGCTATCAAGACAAAAAATTTATAATTTGTGTCATATTGATCAAAGAAATAATATATAAGAGATTTAGAATTCCTTCTTGGTGTCAAGAGTTAAATTTCTTTACAATACTCAATTTTTTAGATCATTTTTTGCACTACGTGCTAATTATCTCATTTATGCTTTTAATTTTGTCATTTAATAATCATAAATCTTTAAAATTAAAAAGAAAGTAAAATAAAATTACAATCTTTAAAATTTGGAGATGAGTGGACTATGAAGCAAAGTCATTAATAAAAAGCGATACTTAACAATTTCGAAATAATTAAACATTTTAAACGGGAAAACTTTGAAAATTTAAGGTACGATTATGTTCCCTAATTCGTAATTCCAAGTTTTTAGAATTGAAACTATTTAAATTTTAGAATTTAAATTTGAACATGGCTTCTCCCCGTACAGTCAAACTTAGAATTTATCAATTTTTATCTTGAATTATAAAGTCAACAAAAAAGAAGAGCTTTTTTGTTGATTGTTGTTGTTCCAACGAATGTTAAAAGAGAAACTAATTTTTATAAAAAATGTACCAAAAGGAATTGTAAAAGTTCTTTTAAGGAACAAAATGAGATGTTGAGAATTGAAATTGACTTTGGGATCATTCTCCTTAATATTATCAATCAAGATAAAGATTTGATTAATTTTGAAGTTAACTGTACGGGGATTATACACTTAAATAATGTTATCTCAAAATGGAAGCTTGAAAATTCTTACTAATCTATTTTTAAGTCAGGAAAATCTTTAATTTAGTTTCTTTTGAAATTCGACTTCTCTTAATTTTTCTCTCTTCTGAATTATTTTCAGAACAGAAATTTTCTTAAGTTATTTTATTTATATATTTTTTTAAAATTACAACTTTCAATTAATTTTATATTAAAATTATAATTATTTAAATATTATCATTAAATATTATCATTAAATATCATTATTAAAATATATTAAACATAATCACGCGCTTTTCATTTCGTATTATTTAATTTCCCTCTTAGTCTTGCATTTTTTGACATTTGAAACAAAAACACATCTATGACTTGAACTTGATCAAGTTTCAAATTTAAAAAATCCAATCAGCATTACGGAAAAGCGACAACAATGAAATATCGAAATTGCGAGGTTTTTGGGCCATCAATTTTTTATAAAAGGATAAACTTTTCAATGGAAAATAGACACTTTGGAACAGAAGAATTACACATTAATTTTTTATCACTCTGATATTTCCAGATTACCGCTGTAAAATTAACTTGAAAAACCTTGTCGGATATCTCCTACAATGAGCTTCAACCAAAGATAGGTATTATGAAAAAGGCATAAAAATCGGGCTAGTACACTTCATTTGTTTGAATCCTAAGCTTCAAAAAATGAAAGCACCAAAATCTTAGCTGATCCTATTTGCGAAATATCGTCAAATCAAATATTTAATTTTTTACATCTGATTTAATACGGTGACGATACACATAAAATTATCTTTAATCGAATAAAAATTACACATAATATATGGGGAATTATTTCTGAAATGTCCCAATCCGAAAATCGGATGTCCGATCGGGCTTAAACTTAGGCTAAATTTTGCAATTAATTCGATTATTATCAACCATTCTAAAATATTTTCAACCTACTTCTAATTATTTAAACAATTACCGTTTGTTAAAACAATTTTTTTATCAAAGGCTGCTTGAAATTATGTCAGACCCTAAACACTAGGAGTTATTTAATAAGTATTAATGCTAATTTATTTATTTCAGTGGTTTCTAAATAGTTTAAACAATTCTTAATTGTTGAAACGTAACTTTCGTCAGAAAATAGCTGCAAAAAAATAGTTTTTTCCAGCGAATGGTATCACTTTAATACATTTAAAATTAAATAATTGTTTCAACAAATGGTAATTGTTTAAACAATTAGAAGTATAGGTTGAAAATATTTTAGAATGGTTGATAATAATCGAATTAGTTTCAAAAATTGGAAAAAACATTTTTGTGGCAGCTATTTCCTGATGAAAGTTACGTTTAAGCTATAAAAAATTGTTTAAACAATTTATAAAACTTTAAAATAAATAAATTGGTGCTTAATATTTAGTAAGTAACTCATACCCTCCAGAATACGCCATAATTTCAGGCAAACTTTTTAAAAAATTTTAAATAAACAAACGTTGTTTAAACAATCAAAAATTGTTTTAAAATATTCTATTATGTTTTATTTTGTTATATAATTATGATTTATGAAAATTGGGGAAAAGGGGAGATAAAAGTCAATTTGTCGCAACTGTCATTCGTTACTTATGGGGGAGGGGGTCTTTGGGGCCCTACAAAAGGACCTTAAGAGGGTTTAATTGCAAAATTAATTATTGAGTCTTATTCCTTGATGAATTCTTAAGAGAATTAGCGTACGAAACTACCTACTTTACTATACAAATTCGTGTTTTATTGCGCATTTCCAAAAAGTGCAGTTATCCCCATGTAAATTCAATGGGAAACAAATGAATGTGCATTAAAAACGTAAAGAAGGTAGTTTTTAGAATAAATTTAAGATTTTACCGTTGCATAGTTAATTTTCAGCTATCAGTGGACAGTGTTGAAGCTCCTCTTGGCTTAAAAGTCATATATTATGTGTAATTTTTAGTCAAATGAAAATAATTTTATGTGCATGGTCGCCGTATTAAATCTCATTTAAAAAATTGAATATTTGATTTGACGATATTTCGAAAATAGGATCAGCTTCGATTTTCGCGCTTTCATTTTTTGAAGCTTAGGATCCATACAAATGACGTGTACTAGCCCAATTTTTGCGTCATTTTCACTATTATCTTTGGTTGAAGCTCACTATGCTCCGCACATACAGAATTACTTACGAACCGAACAAAATTTTCCGGTGCTCTATTTTTCACAGAAAATAGTGTCATTTGTTTAGAACAATCGTGTAAATAAAGCTTCATTTTAACCTTTTGGAAAATTACACTGCAAAAATTTTTGGAAATTTTTAAGACTAAATAGTATAAAATTTTTCCGATAAAAGTCGGATATACGTTTTCCTGAGCAAAATGAGTAATTTCTCCGAGAATATTGGAAAATCTTCCGAATACATTAGTTAATTTCCGAAAAGTTAGGAAATATTTCGTAAAGCTTAGGAGATTGTATAAATAAATCTCCAACTACAATTCGGAAGTACACTGCTGACAATGTATTAATTACGATTCCAATTAGCAATATGCAAAATTACTTATGTGTGCTTCTTCATTTATATTCCATTAAACCGATAGTCCAAAAGTTAAAAGTTCCAAAGAATTGCCCACATACATACAAGGAGAAAAAAACAGCAGACAACTTCTATTAATTTAGCAGACTTTTTTTCTCCTAGAAAATTAGTAATTTTGCCTAGGAAAATATTTAATTTATATTTTTTGTTGATCCTGAAACGACGTAAACAGCCTCTACCTCTTTTAAATGCAGCAAACATGTCTTTGTATCTTCTTTTAAATTCGAACGTAATTTTACCTCTTAAAAAATAAGCAATTCTACAATGGGAACAAAAGTTCATTAAACCAGCTTGGTTTATTGTTAAGGTACTGAAATAATTAGAAAAAATCTTTTTGAATTTATGTGGAGAGGACAGCAATTTATATGCCTCAAAATATACACCGTAATGTCTGACATTTTAAGTTTTGTAAAATGAGATGATGCTTTTACGAGGTGTGCCATTCACGCAAGAATCAAGGTTTGAACGCAGCCTAATGTCCGCAAGCCGCACAGGTAATAAAGACGTCATTCCGGTTTTAAAATGATGACGCGACTGCGCCGGAAATGGCAAAAAAAGATTGCACTTACGCGCGTCGCTATCAGTACGAGGAGCAAGTTTACGAAATCGAAGAAGCTAGCAAACGATTTCGATTATACGAGCGCGATGTTATCCACGATTAAAAGCGGCCGTGAGTTCCGATGTGGTCGTAACGCCATCGTAAGCTGTCCAAGGGCCAGGGTAATACCTGAAAACATGTCTCTATCACAAGGTGGATCTCCTCTTCTCGCCCGGGTAACGCCTTCGCATAAACACGAGGTTTTATCCCGACTCGTTTACGGCATTTCTATAGTTAACGGCTCAACGTTTTCACGTGGTGAGCGCTAAATTAAGTAAGGCGCCAGTCTTACTGCTTTTTCTACCGTTTTCCGCTCACTGATTGGTCGTCCATGTTTTTATTTGCAAATAGATGAGTGCGATGATTCCCCTGACCTTTTCTTGCATGTCTATTCTGCAGCAATAAATTCTATCCTTTCAGAGAAACTGCTAAAGCATCAGACAAAAAAGTGTTGTAAACTATAAATACAAATGATCAACAAATATTTTCTCAAAGATGTAGTCCCGTGAATAATATTACGGATTTCTTCGCCCAAGTTAATGACATTCTATAAAACGAATGTGTGAATGCAATGCGTAAAGTACATTTGACCTTAGGAGAGACGCAAGAAGTACGTGAGGGAAAAAATAATGTAAGAGAAGACAAGTTTGATATTCTACAAGTGTCTCTTGAAGAACGTCATGCCAAAGCGACAGAAGCGTCACCAGTCGTATCATACAAACGAGTCACTCAAAGTCCAAGAGCTCATAATGTCAGTGATCTACCTTTGCGAGCATCAGAAATTCGTTCGTTTTGCTCACAAGGATTCTAAAAATATCGCAGTGAAATTAATATGGGTCATTCCAAAGGTTTTTTAAATATATGGATGGATATATTTAAAGGATATATTTAAACGTACTTCTTTACATAATTTGATCATTTCAAATGATTGAAATAATTGCTAATAAGATCTTTTACAATCCACCCACTGTCTGTTCTTGAAGTCAATTCCTCATGATATATCAGCAATTAATTTCTAACGCAGTTCAAAGGGCACGATTTTGCGTGGGCCTTCAATTTCCTCGGTTCTTTAAGATTAGAATACACTATACAAAGACACAAACACGACTTAAGCATCAAGTAGACAATATTGTATAGTGTATACTATTTTATATTAGATGTATAATAAAGCATCATATGCACCTGACACTCTATGTTTGCCTGAAATGAACGAGTTGACAATGATGTCATCATAAACAACAATATCCTGATGAAGGATAAGATTATTTGCATTTTCATTGGTAGCTGCGACTGCCTCCGAATAGTGTGCACGCCTTTATATGTACACGGGTGTTGTAGACCGGGAACCCGAGATTTCCATACCGTATATTCAGTTATACCTTGCAGAGGCAAAGGTCACTCCACCGTGAGTATCGATCGAAATGTCACTTAATATCCTTCTGTCGTCAGAAGAACTAACGTTCGTGTGTACCAAAAAAAAAAAAAAAAGAAAAACATAACGACCTTTAACCAGCCTAGCGTCACCGATATACTCCATTCATTGACTCGTCCCGCCAGTTTTGCGGCGATAAATTAATCTTCTAGCCTCGATAAAAGCTTCAGCCATTCTTGTGCTTAAGGGACCAAAAGGTACGTAAATCATTCTTACATTTATTACCCATAAAAGATTCTTTTTCTTCTAAAGTGTCAACTCGAAATTGAAATTCTGAGATGAATATTAAATATTATTATAATAAAAGACTATGACAAAGTGGGAAAGTTGTTTGTTTGGAATATCTAGTGAATCGATTACAGATTTTTATTAATTATAAATAATTGCTCAGAGCCAGTGCGATTTTCAAGAATAGGACTCTAGGAAAATATCTCGCAGACCCTTCCAACTCGATGAAGACACGAAAAGTATATAATTAAGGAACTGACAACTAGACAGATCGTTAATTTTCATCGCTTACCGAAAAATTCTTCTGAGATCTCTTCAGGCAGAAGACGCACTTGTCGCAGAACCCAGAAGCTCGTCAAGTGGCCAATTTGTTTCCTAGTCCCTGGGAATGAATAAGTTTGTAAATGGATGAGCATTTTTCGTTCCATTCAAGATTTCAAGAGAGAATTTCCTTGCCAAACCTGGAGCAATCACACGACAAGCGACGCGGCGCTCTCTACTAGCAGCTAGCAATTAAGCGACGTGACTCGCGCGATTTGCGCTATGGAAACGTCCTTTAAGCGATTAACGACTGTGGTTGTCGCCTGTCGGAACGAGGGGACGTGAAATCCTACCAACCATTGACCACTCCACTTGACTTTATCCTGGTGGAGGTAAAATCTACTTGTCTTCCTTTTTATCTAAAAGTACTTGACAGCGAATCAGTTTACAGTGAAAAAAAACCAACGATGACAGTTTCTGATGCACTCAACTCTTCAGGAGATCAAACAGGTGTGTTTGAAAGTAATTCTGCTCACACTGTTAGAAAATTCTTGAAATTTCAATCACTTTGCAATTACTGTGATTGAAAATTCATTTACTGTGGTTAAAATTTCAATTACTATGGTTGAAAATTCATTTATTTTTGGTTGAAAATTTATTCGTTTTGAAAATTCAATAGCTTTAATTGAAAACTCATTCATTTTTGTTGAAAATTCAATAACCTTAATTGAAAATTCATTCATTTTGGTTGAAAATTCAATTACCTTAATTGAAGATTCATTCATTTTGGTGGAAAATTCAATTATCTTAATTGAAAATTCATTCATTTTGGTTGAAAATTCAATTACTTTTGGTTGAAAATTGATTCAGTTACTGTAATTGTATAAAACTTCAACTAAAGTAGTTGAAGTTTTTTCTAACAGTTCACTTCAAGAGAATACCTTGTGTTTTACAATATTTACAGTATATATTACAAAAATCTGTAACAGAACTATAAAAAAGTACAAATTTGTACACAAGTACAAATTCAGTGCCTAGGCCAGAGAAACAGCAACATACCTAAATTAGGAATGTGAAATACCTAAAATAGCAAAATTTCATCTCTGAGATAGGTATTTAATCTCTATCGCAGGTATAAAGTTTTGCTACTTTAGGTATTACACATCCCTAATTTAGGTATGTTGTTGTTTTTTCTGGTCTAGGTACTGAATTTGTATCTAGTTTTGTCACAGACTTTTTTCTATGTATATAATTACACTGTAAAAAATTTTTCGGAAATTTTTCCGAAAAAAGTTTACCAGCTTATAACCCGAACATTTTGAAATTTTTTTGAATGCATTCGGAAATAATTCCGAATTGTAGTTGGAGATTTATTTATACAATCTCCTCAGCTTTACGAAATATTTCCTAACTTTTCGGAAATTAACCAATATATTCAGAAAATTTTTCAATATTCTCGGAGAAATTACGCATTTTGTTCGGAAAAACGCAGATCCGTATTTTCGGAAAAATTTCATACTATTTAGCCTTAAAAATTTCCAAAATTTTTTACAGTGTATTCCAAAGATTGAAGCAGGATACAAATGCAGGATTTACAGTGCAGAATGCTGTCAGAAAAGGGGGGAAAGGGTGTTTCTTTCACAAAAGTAGGCGACAAATAGAGGAATACATTAAATTAAATACAACCTTTGCATTTATGCGTGAGGCAACAAGAAACTTTTTATCAGAAATGTTACATTAAAGTTTATTCAGCTCTATATTAAATATTCTATTCAGTTCACCAATTTTATACAAATATGATACCAATTTTATAAAAATTATCTTTGAAAAATCATTAATTTTCTTGCATATAAATATTTTTTCATATGAAATGTTTTATTAATAGCATAATTGTTTACATTAAGTAAGTTAATTTATACCTAGTTATTATGTAAAATGAAAAACAACCCGAAAAATTTTTAAACCTTTAATTATTCAATTTCGAATGAATAATTCAGAAAATGTTTCATTATTTAGACTAAATTTAAAATTGTACAATCTCGAAGTTTGTTGAATTTTAAAATTTTATTCAAATCTCTAGTTGTTAATTATTTTGTTACAAATTTAAAAATATACAGCTTTAAATACTTATTTCAAATTTCAAGCCCGTCACAGCGAGTCCCTATCATTACTTTTGGTTACTTTTTCAAAATATATATGGTCAATTTTTACACATATTGCATTTACATCCCTTTATTTGTAAAATTGGTATATTAAGTTTTAAGGATTTTGAAATTAAAGAATGTTCAATTCGAAGCGTTTATAGTTTAATCAATTTAGATTGAAATGCATTTAAAAAATTGTTTAGTTTCTTTAAATCGTTCAAAATAGTATAATTTCAAATTAGAAGAGCCTAACGTTGAAAATTTTTTTATTCGAAACTTTAAACATTCAATAATTTCGAATTAAAATGACTACAACTAGAAATAGAATATGGATCAATTTTTCAATTTTGAAGACATCTAATTTGAAAATTTTCGAATTCAAACATTTCAATGCTATATTTTGATATCATTTTGATATAATTTTGATATCAATCATTTTTTGATGTTGATGATGATGAATTTTGATATCATTCAAATTAAAACTGTTCAATTATTTTGAAGAATATTATTTTAAACTTAAAACTTTAAAGGTTCTGAAACCCTTGCCTTTTAAATATTATTTACAACATAATAAAGAGAGAAACATCAATTGATGAATAAAGATTTATATGCAGATAATATATTTATTGATTAAAAATTCAAAATTCTAGTGGATTTCTTCTTCAAAGATGAATAATACATATTAAAAACGTTTTTGAAGGTAGTTTCTGAAAGTTGAAAGAAATACTTATTATGTTATATAATTATCCCAGGTGGAAAAATTATGCATAATCTATGCATAGTGAACTACGGGTAGTCATTATGCCAAAAATTATGCATAAATTATCCATATTCAATAAATCTGAAGGTATCAAAATGTTGGAAACAGTTGACAACTAGTTGTCATTTGTTTGCAACATTTTACGCACAATTTATGCATAATTTTTTGCATAGTGGCTACCCATAGTTCATTATGCATAGATTATGCATAATTTTTCCACCTGGGATGTTATATATTATATAATTATTATGTTGTTGAACTCAGACGTTAAAACTTTACGATTATTATTTACAATGAAGAAGGCTTCTAATTTCATATTGTGCAATTCTAAGCATTTAAAATGTAAAAGTATTTAGTCTTCAACGCTCGGAGTTTGAAATTTATTAATTTTACATGAAATTAAAAAATTCGCAGTTTAGAACGCTTGATAGTGAAAATTTTTAATTTTAACGATCAAAAATAAAAACTCTTCACGTTTTTGTCTTCGATTTTAAAAGTGTTTAATTTTAAATGATTGTCATTCCTAAATTTAGAAATTATAAAGTCTTGAAGACTTTCAGATGTGGAATTGTCCATAATGTTTTTTTTCATTATTGTATTTCGAAGACAACTTAACTTAAAATATTGAAATCTTAAGATCTATTTAAAACATCTAAAAATATTGAATCTTATTCGGTTTTATTAATTTAGTCTGCATTTCAGGAGAAAAACGAGAAGGGGAAAAAGGGGAAGTTTCTTGGAAAAAGGGGTAAAAAGGGGGAAAAATAGCCTGCAAGCACAAAATTCTTTTATCAAAAGGCAGCAAAACAATTTTTGACAATGGTATTTTCTACTGCTAAAATCTTGGGAGTTTTCAATAACATAAAATAATTTTAAGTGCTTCAGTTTGAGGTTGAACAGAGAGATTCATTAGGATAATCTCCTGCTGTTCATTTGTAATGGTCTGCACTATTATGATGGAATTGGAGTAGCTCAAGATTACCTCGAGAAGATTCTTAATCGCATTTTCTGAAGTGGGAGACAGACAGAAAGAGAGAGATACAGATATAAGAGAAGAATAAAAGATAAGGAGAAAAAGTGGTAGACCTATGACCAACGGATGAGATGGGAACAAAGCCAGGATTCTTGGAGGCACTCAGTTTGAAATCCATTCGTCTTCGACAGAAACAGCTTGCATGTATGAAAAACCACAAACCACCATCACCAGAGCGATATTAGCTTCGATCCCTGGGGGATCGAATATATAAGGTAAACGTCAAAAGAAAAATAATCGCATTCAAAACATTTGCGAAAAATATTTCAACTTCAAAGGCATGGTTTTGCTGGAAGGAATATTTTAATTTTTATAGTCTCAACGATGATAAATTGTTTTTCAATCAATCGTCAGATATTCATATTCAGTCAGAGAAATGTCCTCTTGCGACAAAAGATGTTTCTTAAAACAAATGGAATTTCCTCTTAAATTTAAGGTTAAGAGGATGTTCTTTTGTCTCAAAAGGAATCCTCTTGCGGCAAACATAAGCAAACATTTCTCTTGCGAAAAACTTCACCTAATCTTGAAGCAAATTCAAATTCACGTGGTTCAAGACAAAACATGCAAGAGGACGATACTTTTGTTTCAAGGCAACTTTTTCTCTGAGTTAGAATATTATAAAACAAAATACAATACAAATATTCCCTTAGCCGAATTTCTTTTCGATCAAACGACTTTGTTGAATAAATAACATTATTTTCTGAGTGTCTTGATAAAAATAATACAATGCTTCTTTTTTTTTTTCAAGTCAAATTTCAGTTAAGGAAATGTATTTCGTTCACTTGAACATTCAAAAATTCAGATACCTACATTAGTTGATTATAATTAAAGCGAACAATTTGTGGAGTACCAAGTAAGGAAATAAATATTATTAGTTGATATCTGCTGTGATAATGATATAAATATCATTAGTTGATTATAATTAAAAGGAACAGTTTGTGGAGTACCAAGTAAGAAAATAAATATATTTTATCGGTACCATAAGTGCTCTTTTCCATATTTAAATTAATTCAATCACCCCCTAAAGAATTATACTAATCAAAGAAATTTGTTTTCTCTTCCGGATGCTCGTGCACCAGGTGGATACAAGATGGCACTTTTCAAGAGCGAAAAAGCTCAGACTTGACTAGCAGATGGATTACTTGAGTCGTACAAGATTACTGAACTTTCGTCGCTGTACGTCGGTCGCTGGTTGTCAGAAACAATGGAAACGAACCTGACTGGTCGTCCTATTCAATGAGGTTCTTGGTAGCACGAAGAACGAGGAGAATCGGGAATCAATAGGTAGCCAGGTTTACTTTGTGGTCCATAAATAAGTCAATCGCGATGGTACCGTGGGACCGGTAAAAGATGGAGCCGCGGCTTGGTTTGAGCGACAGCCAATATTTAACTCCAAGAAGGTAATCGAACAACCCGAGGACAACGCGAGACATCGCAAGAGGCGAAGGTCGACGAAGAACGTGATCCTACGACGTCCTTCGAAGCACCAAAGGAGATTTACATCCGGAAGGGTGGATACTCGGAAAACACGGCTCACAAAGAAACTACGTGATTGCAATCGTAAAGTAACTACGAGAATTTCCAGAATCGAACATTTTTACTCAACACCTGTACTTCACATTTCAAAAATTTTTTGAATCATATTTTTAACTTAATGAAGGTCTTTTTCTCCCTAAGATTCTTAGGGAGAAAAATCCTTAGTGCTCCCGACTCTGAATTCTTCGGGTTGTACCTTCGATTTTTCCAATTTTAAAGAAATTTAAAATTGGAAATCTATTTTGTGGAAGTCTATTTAAAATTGAGTTCTGTCAACCGAAGTAATTATGGAGCAGAAATTTCATCCCCCACTTCTCCAAAAACCAGAAGCTGAACCACATATTTCTTTAAACAATTAAGGGCATGTAATACGAACCTCAAAATTTTTTTCTTTATTTTTTTTTGGACCAACTCACGTCCACCCGAAATGAAATATCAAGTAAAACTTTGGGAGCTTCAATAGGAGGCACTAAGGAACGTTTGTATATTACTAAACCTAAATGTTTATAAGTACGAAAAAACATTTTTTCCAACAAATTTTTTCAAATTTTTTTGTAATTATAAACATTTAAGAATATACAAACGTTCCTTAGTGCCTCTTATTTAAGCTCCCAAAATTTCAACTTGATATCTCATTTCGGGTGGACGTGAATTGGTCCAAAAAAAAGTAAGAAAAAAATTTTGAGGTTAGTATCACATGCCCTTAAGGCTGTTGTCCTTTTTGCAATAGTTGCTTACTTTTTCAAGTTGCTATTTTTAGTTGAAGCTGACGACCAGCAAACGTAAAATTCTGACAAGCAGACTCGTATTAAACATCCGGATACAAAAAAGGAAGAAATTTTTGATTATTGAGAAAGACCTCATTATTATTATTATTTATCGGCATTTGGAACTCGAAAGTTCATTGCCTCATCTACCCGAGACCGCCACGCGTTTC
>JBAGKK010479030.1:0-37205 GCA_037177015.1 Euceroptres primus
TGTTTTATGTACAGATCTGATGAGGAAAACCAGCTGGTTTTTGAAACGTTATCGATAATTTTCTAAATTCATGGAATAAAATATTAGTCTTGAAGAAGTCGTATTTATAAGGTTTTTCCTTATTATTTTTAAACTCTATGAGGAAGCAATTTATCTACTTGCTATTTCATCATAACAAGGAAGTGCAGTACTCATGATACATGATATGAGCATAAAAATATATAGACTCCGGGAAAATACTCAAAATCGAATTTACATCTAGTTATTAATGCATAAGAAATGTAAATACATGCAAATTTACCAATTATTAAATTGGTAAATAAATGCAAATTTACTAGTTATTAATGTATAAGAAATGTAAATACATGCAAATTTACCAATTCACAATTTGCTATTCAAATATTAATCGCCATTTTACTAATGTATAAAAAAGTCTGTACAGTTAAAAAAATTGAAGAATTGCGTGCCAACCTTCTATTGCGATCCCCACATGAAAAGAACTAAAATAACTTTTATCATGTTCACAGAAATGCTAATATTTACAGAAAATTGAAAACCACTTAAATTAATAGTGCTCCACCTCTTGTTAAAAATTTCATCATTAAACTAAAATTTAAACTGAACAAGATAATAGGAATAAATTATAAAAAATGACTCAAATCAGTGGAGAATTCTTAGTAAAAATTGTGATTATAATCAACATCTTTTCTACCTCTGATTTGTTAAATGATCAGCTAAACTGAGAAATGCTCCTCCACTCACGGGTTGGAACGAAAATTCCACCAGTGGTCACTATGTGATTTTAAGCAGTTAATTACAACCTACCTCCGTTTCGGTTTGGACCTTTCATTCTGCGACATGATGGAATTAGGAGGGAACCTACTCACCGTCGCAGATTCCCCCGCCGCTCTTCTGGGTCAGTTCCTAAAGATCCCTTCTTCTCTGCGAAAACCGGGGAAAAGGGACACTTTTCTCAGCTTCCTCCTCCCTGCCTTTCAGTCTGAAAAAAGGAAAAAAAATACAATCGGCATGTTTTTAAATAACTTGAAACTTGAAAATAAACCCTCAACCTAGTATAACCTGGTTTACCTAGTAAAGTCAACTCTGCTGAAATTGTGGTGCAAAATTTAAATTTCAAGGTTTTATTTCGTCGCAACCTGCAATTTTCGAGAACTCGAAACTTTCGGGCAGCTCGAAACTAATCGAGTACTCGAATTTTTCGAGAACCCGAAACTTTCGAGTAGTTCAAAGCTTTCGAGTACTCGAAAGTTCGAGCATGCTAGAACTCGACTCGACTCAAAGAAAGTCGGCTCGACTCGACTCGAAGCAGGGCTTCGAGCAGCGACTCGACTGCAGCTTTTCGCACACCCTTAAATAAAAGCATAATTTAATTAAACAATCTGCAACGATCGTAATTTCCTAAACTGAAATACAGACTGAAGATTACAAAAGGTCTAAGAGAATTATATAATATGGGATGCATCTGACATTATAAATAAATAAACTTTAATTGGAAACGTTCGTTAGATAGGTTTTAGTTAATGAGAACTAGCAAGTAATTAATAAACCATTATTTCTTCCGCGAGCATTATTCTCCGTTGGGAGAGAAGCACGATATTCAGTGTGGGTCAAATTTAATATCGAGGTTGAATACCTCACTCGCGGAAACTCGTTTATGGCAAACTTTCGAGCATGGTAGCGCCGGTCGGACGTAAACATGAATTAGCGTGTGGGCCATGTCGATCCGCGATCACGCACCTTGTCATTTTCACACCTGCATTATCTTGTATGTTGCAGGGTTGCCACCTGCACGGACATGGTATTAGGGTTGGCACCTGTAAGAGCGACGTACGTCGCTTCCTATCCGGTAAACTAGCCGCGTAATTAGCCCCACTAATTGATTTACCGGGAATGAGGAAGTCCTGAGAGAGAAAGCGTCAGTAAAGAGAACGATATCAGAAGAGAGAAAGGAGAAAAGAGACCTATTGGTAGCAAAGCGAAATGTGGTCGAAACCTCGTTTAATACGAACTCGTAATGAAACTTCGACAATGCCACTGCTCTTTCGAGCAAACGATGCCTCTTACACTTCTCTCCATTCTTCCTTTCTCTTCTAATTCCATCTGCCCTAAGCCCTTTTGCTACTTAATTTAATATTATCGTCTTCCTCCATTTCTGCTGGAATTTAATTTATTGCTATAAGTGATGAACGTTTGCAAGTAAATTCTTCTTGAGTAATAAATTCTAGAACCGTTAATTGGTCGAATTGTTTGTATACTAGAGTATTTTCAAGAGTTTGCAAAATCACTTTGTAAAACGATGTTACACAAAGAGTGAAAATGCCGTGCTCTATTAAGGGGGTGTGATACGTTATGATGCGTTATGTGATACGTTATGACGAATTACCGACGGGGTATAAAAAATATTCGGCAATCCTATTTTAAAACAAACAAAGATATCAAGTTGAAACTTAAGAGAATAATAGGAAATATGAATAAGCACATTTGTTATGTGTCATTTTTTTAAAATTTTGAAAAAAATTTTTTTTCAAAATAATTTTTTTCAAAATTTTGAAAAAATGGCACAACAGATGTGCCCTATCATATTTTCTATCATTATCTTAAGCTTCAACTTGATATCTCTGTTTAAAAATAGGATTGCCGAATATTTTTTATACCCCGTCGGTAATTCGTGACATCATATCGTATCACACGCCCTTAAGGGTATTTGATACATGATGATGTGATGTTATGCGAATGAAGGTTCTAACGCCCTTTTATAGAAATTAAAAATGATCAAATTCATCTCATTTCATTAAATAAAATTTGTAGCACAGTAGACATCGATGCTCTATTACGTCTTTTATCATTTCCCAAAATTACAGATCGATACATTCATTATTTTAGTAATAAGTCCACTGAATGTAAAACCAGATAAAGTTTGTATTATGGTCGCTATATTTGAAAAAGTGATCAAAATATAATGTTCACATTCAGCGGACTTATTAGTAAAATAATGAATGTATCGATCTGTAATTTTGGGAAATGATAAAGGACATAATAGAGTATCGATGTCTACTGCGATAAAAATTTTATTTTGGGAAATAGCTGAATTTGATCATTTTCAATTTTTATAAATGGCGTTAGATTCCTCATTCGTATTGCATGACGTCATAATGTATCAAATTTCCTTAAATCGTTAAGAAAAAAAAAGTATCGATTGAGTAGAGTTCTGAATGTTCATTTTTATTGAATTATAATTAATTTGTAGTAAAAGTAATATACTTTTGCAAAGAGGAGAAGAAATTTCTTTGAAATATCCTCATTCCTCAACATGCAAACAATGAGTTTTGTAATGTTCCGACTCATATAAGCCCACGTCTATCTCACGGCTACTATTCTACTTCCTTCAAAACGAATGTACCTGAAGTTTCGAATGTTCAATGAAATAGTTTTTCTAACTCAAATTTATCTTCAAATAAAATTTTCGTTTCTTTGCACGTTCAGAATTTCAAGTTTTGAAATTAAAAAATAGTTTATGTTCAAGATATTTTAATTTTAAACAATCATTTTCAATTTTCAAGGTGAACCCCTTAACGGCCAGTGAGACATATACGTCCCACCTATTTTGAAAAATCATAACTTCCATAAAAATGAAGATATCGGCATCATGAAGATCTCAGTTTAAAGAGGAAGGGTGCATCTAGTTACATAAAATTTGGTGAACTTGAGGGTTGCACCCCTTCAGTTTTATATCCTGTCAAAAAGTGCGAAAATTGCGAAAAAATGAAAAATGAGCATAACTTTTAGACAACATTTTTTTTCACATCTTAATCTCAGGTATATGTTTTGAAATTACATAAAAAATATTATCTGAAAATGGGTTCAGATGAAAAACCACCCCGAACAGTAATAATACACCAAAAACCACCCTCAGCAGTGGTAATGCGCCTAAAACTCGACTTTCATTGATGTTTAGTTCATATGCATATGTGAGGTGGAACGAAGAAACCCACCGGATGACCGAAAATGAGTTTACGAGAAAAAGCGGATCAAAGTGAAAGGAAGACAAAAGAAGACAAAGGGGCCTTCGACAACTTTGAGCTCTAGAAAATTCAATTTTGATCGTGGAGCAATGGAGATTTTTTTATTCGATAAGGGAAATCATTATTTAGAATCAATATAACCTGAAAATCGATTTTTTCGGTCATTCGATGGGATTCTACGTTCCAAGTCACATATATTTTTAAAGGACATTAAAATTATGTGCAAAATAGGTCTAAGAGAAAAACTACCCCTAACAATAACAATATGCTGAAAGCCACCCCTAACAGTGGTAATGCGCCTAAAACTCAACTTTTATTGATGTTCAGTTCTTATATATTTTTAACCCTTTAACGGTCAGTGGGACAAATACGTCCCACCTACTTTGAAAAGACTATCTCCAACAGTAATAAAATGCCAGAAACCACCCCTAACTATGGCAAAACTTTTAAAAACCGACTTTTATTCATTTCTAGTTCTTATATATGTGTTGAAAGGACATAAAAATTATGTGCAAGAAAGGTCCGAAAAAAACTATCCCCAACAGTAATAATATGCTAAAAGCCACTCCTAACTGTGGTAGTACTTCTAAAAAGAGCATCTTGTTCATTGTTAATTCATATAATATATTTTGAAACATCAAAATTATTTGCAAAAATATTTCTAATATTTCTTAAGTACAAGTACATAGATGTTTTTTCTAATATAAGGGTGGTTTTTAAGGATAGTAATGATCGGTAAGAGTCTTAAAAAATACTTAAATTTACCGAAGTACTCATTCTTCAATTAAGAGCAGGATAAAATAAGAAGAAATAACATAATTTTTAAATCTTCAGTGGCACTTTTTTCTCAATTCAGGCGCAGTTTATAAGGGTTGTAATGGTTTTAGAGTTTTTTATAATATTTAGTTTCATGTTCTGGAGTATATATTCTTCAATTCACTTCATGATCAAATAACTGGAAATTATATTTTAATTTTTTAGATTCTAGGGGTCATTTTTCTAAATATAAGGGTGGATCATAAGGGTAATAATGATCGGTAAGTGCCTTACAACATGCCTAGATGTACTAAAGTACTTATTCTTCAATTTAGAGCAGGATAAAATAACAAGAAACGACATTATAATTTTTAAATTTTCAGAAGAGCTTTTTTAATTCAGGGGTGGTTTATAAAGTTGGATTGGTTTCAAAGTTTTTATAATATATTTGCAGGTTCTGGAGTATATTTACTTCAATTCACTTCATGATAAAATAACTGGAAATTGGATTTCAATTTTTCAGATTTTAGGGGTCATTTTTCTAAATTTAGGGGTAGTTCATAAGAGTAGAAATGATCGGCAAGGGTCTTAAAACATACCAACATCTATCGAAGTGCTCATTCTTTAATTTAGAGTAGGATAAAATAACAAGAAATGACATTATAATTTTAATATATTCAGAAGTGCCTTTTTTAATTCAAGGGTGGTTTATAGGAGTTGTAGTGGTTTCAAAGTTTAAAGAAATATATTTACATGTTCTGGAGTATATATTCTTCAATTCAATTCACGATCAAATAATTGGAAATTTTAATTTAATTTTTTAGATTTTAATGGTCATTTTTCTTTTAGGGGTGGTTTATAAGGTTAGTAATGATGACAATCTCTGACAATATACCAACATGTTCTGAAATACATATTTTTCAATTTAGAATTGTATAAATTTACAAGAATCAAGATGACAATTTTTGATATATTAGGGGTGGTTTTTTCATCTGAGGGTGGTTTATAAGGGTAGAAAAATTCTTTAAAAATTTGTTTTACACATTGAATATCTATAAATTTAGACTCATCATGTCTCGATTATGTCAAAGCACTGCAAAAAAACGTCTGTTAAAGGGTGAAATCTACGTGTTATTATTACAGGAGATGTTAGTTTAAACCGCTTTTGTCATGGAGGGATAGAAGCATATTAGAAGACGGCTTATAAAGAGTTTTAAAGTTCTCCGCAAACTGAAGTGCCTTAAAACGTCATTATAGTAGCCACGAGGGCATGAAGTTTTAGTTGAATTTTGAAGTGTCTTTTAAATTATTATTAAAATTGCTGCATCGTTTACTCCGAAGTGTAATAAAAACCTTGGGTATCAGACGACTCAGAAACTTTATCGTTCGAGTCTAAACATTAAGTTAACTAAAAAGTCATTTGTAATTAGATTATAATGTAGAATTGAAAAAATTTAAATAAAATACTTTTATATGAAATAAAAGTATCAGTGGACTAATGTATGGGGCATTATTTCTCAACTGCCCCAACCCAAAAATCAATCAGACTTAAACTTGGATAAACTGCAGTCCTATTGGATGGTAGTTTATGGAAAAAATTTTTGTCCCTGAGGCACATATTTACCGATAGGGACGGGGTGTAATTTTTCAATTCTGTACGGGTACCATCTATTTCGATGATTTATACCTCTGTTAATATCAATAAAATCAATTTTTTGGTTCTACAATTTTGATAGAGTGTTTCCTACCGTTTCTTTTGATCATAAGAATTTTACGAAAAAATAAATGTTTGACCTTCAAAAATGAAGGTTAAAACAATTTATTATTATTCAACAAATGTTTTGACCTTCATTTTTGAAGGTCAAACATTTTTTCAACAAATGCTTATGATCAGCAGAAAGGGCATGAAAAACTCTACCGAAGCAGTAGTGAGAACATTTTTTTTTATTGATTTCAAATGAGTCATAAATCATTGAAAAAAATGATAACCGAAAATAACTGACATAACTCTTACTTTCAAAAATAGATAACAATTTGTCCATTTTTAAAACTATAGGTGTTTAAAGGCAACAACCTAAACTTTCTTTCTAAATAAAATGAAAAGAAAAAAATACCCCAAATTCGAAAAGAAGTCAAATTTATTTATGATTTTGATTTTTGAAGCTCAAATACTTATTTTTCCAAAAATGCCTGCAATTAATGGAAAGAGCGTCAAAACCCCTATCGAAATTGTAGATGCAAAAAATTGATTTTATTGATATTAACAGAGGTATAAATCAATAACTAGATGATACCCGTACAAATCTAAAAAATTATACCCCCTCCTATCGGAAAATATGTGTCCCAACGATAAACTTTCTTTCCTATTAACTACCATCCAATAAGGATTGCATTTTACTCAAGTTTGAACTCGATCGATTTTTGGCGTTGGCGCAGTTGAGAAATAATGCCCCGTATGCAAATTAAAAACATTTTAAATGGAAACGAATGAATTATAATTGAATTAAGAAATTAAAGATCTGTTCGTCCTTTCATTAAAATCCTACATTTGCCCATGTCTAAAACTTCTTTTAAGTAATTTAATTATTTCCTAACCATAATTAAATTAAAGCTATATTTGAAACTGAATGACTTTAATTCTTTTAATCTAATTACTAAAAATGTTTAATACACGAATTTCATCAGTTTAAATATTTCTTTAATTTAATAAGTTTATTCAGTTTATTCAATATGTTCAGCTTTCACGAATATGCACGACATTATATATTGCTGAGATACATATTTAATTTTTAATTTCATCATATCACTCCTCATTAGACTATACATGTGCTAAGAAGCAAGTAAAGATGAATATTCATTAAACTAAAGTATAACGCCCCATTTTTTCAACACGATGACCCGAAACATTTTTCACAGATTAAAAGTGAACTGGAAAAACTAAATATTCATAAATCGTGAAAATGCTACGAAAAGCAATTTCTAATAAAAATTTTGACAAATTATCAGAAAAACTCACTTTGAAGAACAGACTGACAAAGGAACGATAATTTTAAAAAGGATCCAGCATTTGGCGCCATAGAAGAGATACTTTTTTTTCTGCCTCAGTAATCGAAAGTTTAAAAAAATATACTCGTTTGAATAATATGTACACATACAGCTGTTGATAAATATCAGCAGTTTGTCACTCTGAATTATTAAATGTGAACGCGTGACAACTTATTTCCTGTTTCATTCAAAACTTTAAAGGTGACAGGTCAAAAATAAGTTTTGAGAAAGTAGACTGAAGGGAATTCCTACACAGAAAAAACATGATCATTTTTTTAAAACTTTGAAGTAGGAATATATTTTACTTTTAAACAGTGCTACATATTTTTAGCACACTATGCGTTCAGGGGATTATTTTCTTGTTGATGTATGGACTTTAAAATTTTATATTTATCCAGAGCGATCAATGTTACGAAAAATGTGATCTTTTTTTATTCAACAGTTCGCAGGGTAGATTTATGAGAATAGATGATGCGATCATCGCAGAGCTTTTTGCATCAGAAAAACGGAAGCGCGTGTCACAATCTTGGTATAGAAACTTGTCGAGCGCTGCATAAGATTACGAAATTACGTATTCATGCGGTAAGGTACGACTCGGAGTCTAGGCATTCTTGGCAATACCAACTTGGGGCAAAGTTTTGCTTCACGAAACTACTGCCACGGTTCTCTATAGTAGTTCGAAACGCGAAACCTCTGATTCCATCAGGGTTCGACGGTTATAAGTCGATAAAAAATTAGAAACTAACAAAAATTCTTTTTACATCCCTTCCCAGATTTTCCACGTTTTTTTTTCAAAATTCCAAATCATTTCCAGGTTCTGTTGCAATTTTTTGAATAAATTCAGGGGTCAATAAAATGTTTATTATATTTATATACTTATACTTATTCCGATGGGTGCGCGTAGCTTAAAAAGGGTGAAAAATTGTCTGCATCTGGGTGAATATTTATTTTGTTTTTTAATTAAATTCAGATTCTCCTTTTAACCACATTTTAATGACAAGTCAACTTCAATAATTGTAAAAGCGTTTGAAGGGACGAACCAGTAGTTACTCCTGATTTAGGTCAGCCGCAGGTCGAAAGATGCATTGCACTCGCTCTGAACAAGGACCTGAAAATCCCTTTTAACCATTTCTCATTGATTAACAACAATGCATAATGCAACAACACATAATGAAATTATGATTAACAACAATGCACAATGCAACAACAACATAATGAAATTTTCAGTTGATTACATTTAGCTATTATTGACTTTTGTGACTCTGTGTCCTTTGAAATAAAAATAAATTAATCTAATTTTATGTTAAGAATAAAAGCTTTTGATTGTTAATAATGTTAAAGAAAGGACTTAAATCGACCATCAGTTAAAATAGTATATAGATGTTAAAGGTAAAATTGGCTTTAGGGTCACAAATAATGAAATCAATATGTCATTGAATCAGACGTTTCGGCCTCGAATATGGGCCCTCAACAGTGATTTATTTCTGAAATATGAGTACAAAACTGTTGTTGATTTGTGGAAAGATATAATTTTGTGGTAAATAAATAATTTTTTGAAGATGTAAATTAAGACAGAAAAATATAACTCTTTAGTGATTAAAAAATTGTAGAACAATTGTAAATTACGAAAAGAACACATTTTTTCCTTGTACGAAACACTTTTGAAGAATAAAATTATTGTATTTTTTGAATAAAAAAGAAAATTCGTTGATTCAAAACAATTGATAGAAGAAATTAATACGCAATTATAAACTTGATAGTCAATAAAGTAATAATATGATCAATAATAAAGTAAGTAAGATGACATTTCGATAAACGCATTTATAATATGTAAGTGTTATTGAAGCTAAAATTAAACTTTGGTAACTAGTGGAAGAGAAAAGAAAATACTTTCCTATATATTTAATATTTAGTAACAGAGTTGGGCAAAATCACATTCGATCAGCGATTAAAGAATAAAAACAAAAGAAAGGCGTTTTATCGCGAATAAGGAATAAATTATATTTGAATGTCAATGTATTCGACTTTTTTTATTGATTTCTTATTCCTGTATTCGTTATTCTCTTATTCGTTGTTTCCGCATATTTTGTGCGATTATCGATTAACGAATATCGAATAATGAATGAAAAAAAGGACTGCACGTGCTTTTATTTAGTTAAAAATATTTTGCAAGTGGTTATGGCATTATGAAATAAATCCTCCTTTATAAAATACATTGCGATAGTATTAAGACCGTGTACCAAGGTGACAAAGTGACCTAATTTTATTATGACCCCCATTTTATTCGTAAATTAACAAATCAAATGAATGTTTAATAGAAGGCAGATGTTTCTCTATCAAGTTTGCACCTTTGTCTTCTCTTGAAAATTCATTTGATTTGTCTGGATATTTCCGAATATCTGTTTCAGATTAATTAATCTATTTATTATAATAATGATTTTAAAATTTTTTGCAAATATTATTGTTTTTTATAATAAATAATACTATTCGTGATAACGAATATTGTTTACTTTACAGATTAATTGCCATCCATTTTTAACTGATAATGTCGTAATAAATTCCATATTGATATATGATTTTTACACTTGATATGTGAATACAAAAGTATAAAAAATAATTTAATTTCTCACATAGCTCACATATTCTCAGAAATTTCTAATTTGATACTTTGAAAAAGACTAAGATTTTTGTTATATTGATTTGCAAGCATTTAAAGTATTTAGTTTAATAAATTAAGTAATTATACTTAGTGAACAATGTAGAACGAAATGATTCGTTTATAATTCCATTTTTTTGACAGAAAGCTTTAAGCTGTCAAATAAACTCCTCGATAAATTGTGATAAACTAGCTATCAGCTGTTAGAAATTTAAAGTTGTGCTGATTTCAAATTAATTAAAAATCGAATATAAAATTAATTTTCACGAATGATGAATGAATTGAACAGCGAGTGAAACGAATGAAGCTGCCGACGAATGATAAATAATTTAATAATGGATGAAGTGAATAACGAATAATAACGATTACGGATAAAATTTGTATTCGAAAGTTATTCGAATAATGCCCAACTCTGTTTGGTAAGTTTGACTGGTGACGAGATTACGCCAATCAGAGGAGAGTTATTTGGACATAGTTATTTTTTAAAATATTTACAGAATCTTTAAAAATTTGTAGGTCTCATCAATTAGTGGAGAAACTCACCTTTCAAAATTGTAAGAAGGTTAAATATCACAAGGAAAACTGAACACTTTAAGGAACTTAGTTTGCGTTTACGTTTTTTTGGAATCGCCATGTCATGAGTTGCCTTCAGAGAGGGAGAGAGAAAGAGAGAGAGAGAGAGGGGGGGGGGAGAGTTCAACCCAAAAATGCTTGTAAATCTAGTTTCTCTTTTGTACCAGTTTCAGGAATGCCCCCTCGGTTATTTTAAGCCAAAAAAGAAAAAAATTGTACTACGCGTTTTTGAGAAAAAAGATTTTTTCATTTTTAACCAAAAAAAATCTCATTTTTCTCGAAAACGACGCAAAATATGAATAGCAGTTCATAGTTCAAAATTGTTTGCCTTAAAATCTATAAAATTATACTCTTACCAGATTCTTATCTTGTGTATTTTGACAAATTTTTCCAAAAAAATAGGAAAAATAAAAAAAATTGACTAAAATAGCATTTAGTTTACCGAACTTTAATATTTTAGTTTTAAAAACGTTTGTTTTAACTTTAGTAGCAATGTCGATAAAAGCGACTAAAATACAATTGAGTTTAACGAACTTCAATATTTTATTTCTAAAAAGGTTTGCTTTTAGGTCAGTAACAATGTGAAAAATATGTTTGTTCTTTGACATTACAAAAGTCTTTATGTTGAATGATATATTTAAGATATTAAAAATAAAATGTTAAAGTTCGTTAAACTAAATGCTATACTTTAGTCCATTTTTATCGATTTTTTCTATTTTTTTTTGTTGAAAAAATTGGTTCAAATATAAAAGATAAACACCTGGTAAGGGTATAATTTTATAGATTTCAGGAAGGGGAACAAGTTTGAACTATAAACTGCTATTCATATTTTGCGTCGTTTTCGAGAAAAATAAGATTTTCAATCGTTAAAAATGATATTTCTTCAATTTTGAAACTAAAAATCAATTTTTCTTCACTTTGAAGCTCAGAAGACTTAATAATTTCATGAAGCATGTTTTGTACATTGTTTCTGAACTAAAGACAAACGATTTTAAAAAGAAAATTTTGAAGTTTGTTGAACTAAATGCTATTTTGGTCGCTGTTATAGACTTTTTAATATTTTCTTTTAAATTTTTGTTAAAATTAAGTTAAAAAAATTAAAATTGGTTAAAAACAAGATATAAATCTAGTCAGGGTGCAACCTCGTAGATTTAAGGATGAGGAATAATTTTAAACTATGTCCTATTTATATTTTGCTTCATTTACGAGAAAAATGAGATTTTTAATCGTTAAAAATTATATTTCTTCAATTTTAGAGATAAAAACCCATTTTTCTTTACTTTGAAGCTTAGGAAACTTAATAATCTCATATAACATGTTCTTCACATTGCTACTAAAGTAAAAACAAACGTTTTTAAAACTTAAATGTTAAAGTTCTTTAAACTAAATGCTATTTTAGTCAATTTTTATCGTTTTTCCAATTTCCTTGGAAAAATTTGCTAAAATACACAAGATAAACATCTGGTAAAGGTATAATTTTATGAATTTTAGGAAGGGAAACAATTTTTAACCATGAACTACTATTGCCATTATGAACTACTATTACTACTACTACGTTTGCGAGAAAAATGAAATTTTTAATTGTCAAAAATGGAAAAAACTTTTTTCTCAAAAATGCATAGTACGATTTTTTTCTTTCTTGGCTTAAAATAACCGACGAGCATCCCGGAAACACGTACAAAAGAGAAACTGGATGTCCAAGCATTTTGGGGTTGCACTTGATCGAGACTAGCCGTGGTGTATCTTGTCAAATTTTGTAGGGAGGAAATAGCAGCAGTGGTAGGATTGTTTTTCTCCGTTTTTTATGGAGTTATGGTGACTTAGGAGAAGAGAAAGAAATTTTAGGGATATCTGGAATAGGTACAAGTGACTTGTGAGAGAGGATCGTAAAATGTAACATGACACTCCAAAGAGTCTAAGGATTGATTTGGGCGTAGACTCGAAGAGAGATGCACTTTGGTTGTGTGCGTGTGTTTGTAGTGAAGAATGAATCGTATTGAAAGAGTATTTTTTATATAAAATTGTTACTGGAAATTATTGTTATTATTTATTTATTTAATTTCATAAAAAAATACAATATGAACGAACTTGTTATAATTAATCATTTTACTTTTATTATTGAATGAATTGCAAAAAAAATTGCAATTGAATTGAATAATTAATTAATTAGGATTGCTTAGAAAACTAACAGTTAAAGTTATTTAATAACGAGTGGTAAAATGCTGAAAGATTTTCAGTGTCAATTCGTCAAAAAAAAATTTGAAATTAAATTAAAAAATTAACTAATTGGTATTGCTTAGAAAACTAACAATTAAAATTATTTAGTAACGCGTGGTAAAATGCTGAAAGATTTTCAGTGTCAATTCGTTGGTTTACTTTTACTGCTTTCGGATTACTTGCTACGTGTCATTTCAAGTAACATTCTTTTTTTGTAATTTGTGATTTTTTCAAGAATTCTAGTTTGATCATAGCTGTCCATTTGCTAGGTGGTAGGTAAATATCCCTGATGTGTTCTTTCTTTCGTATCTTGGGGGCCCGCTTTGATGTGCTTATATGTGGGTGATTCTCAAAAAGTCGGACACTTTGGGGAGTGTACCTTCTGAGGTACTCTTTTGCTACAGACTCACGTCAAAACGATTATGGTAAGCACGAGAGTATTTTCGGACATAAACATGCCCGCTTATCACCTGACTATATAAGTTACGAGGTTATCACCTGACTTATAAGTTACGAGGTCAGTATTCGGATCTGTCGATACAATTTGTTGAAGAGTTAAATATATTCACTGAATCTTCTTGAAAAAAACATAATAACTGGTTTTATTTCTCAATTACAATGGCTTATCACACTGCACCGTCGTGTATTTGAAGTGCGAGAAATGCTAGCGCTCCGCGCCCCGGCACTGAGAGTACGACTAACCTCGAAACTCGCGACTGGGACCGACAGGACATCTTGCGCACGAAAAATTTAATAATATTTCATGTTTGTACGTATAAAAAATAAGCTTATAAATTTATTAAAAATCAATTTCTATACATTTTCGCTTGCCGAATCCAAATCTGAACTTATTTTTGATATTTCTTAAGTAATTGAGGGGTTTTCGGCGGGACGGACAGGACATGTAATTAAGGTACGCGCGTCTGAGAGAGCAGTTTAATTAATTTTTTGAAAAGCCAAATTGCCAAAACGAAAAGCCAAAATATTTAATTCTCTGCTTGTGAAATCGATTGAACAAATATCCGAGTAAAAAATCTCACCCAAATTTACATTGATTTTAATATTTTTTCTTTCATGAAAACCAATTAAATATGCGTGGAACCTACAGGACATGAAAACGAAGGACAACTTTGAAAAATTTTGTAATAATCGATAAAACAAGAATTGAAGTTACAAAATGTATTTTTAATAGTATTATTCATACTAATGATATAATTTAGGTTGCAGAAAGATAAATAACGATAATAGTAGTTTAATGTTGCTAAAATCCGAGAAAACTCGTACTGGGGACACGGGACCGACAGGACACTTTTGATGGTTTTTTATTTTTTAGCTACAATTAGAAATGATCAAGATTCATCAAAATGAGGGATGTTGTTCTTCATGTTGAGCTCTTATTATGAGAATTTTTTGCATTGCCCATCTCTTCATTATCATTGATTGCAGAGCTTGGACACATAATGGCCGACTTTTTGAGAATCACCCATATACTGATTCGCACCGAGGGGCCATTCACTCTGAAATCAGCTCGTACTGACTGTTGTCGATTCGCTCGATTTCTGTTGATTCTGCTGACTGCTTAATGACTGCTCGCACTATTTACTGTATTTAGTACTCTTTTCGACATGCCTTGCCATGGCCTTAAACTAAATGCACTGACTGTTCGTGAATGCTCGTGACTGATCTCGTTGACTCTACTGATTAGCTCACTATTTCAGCGGATTCCTGTCGATTTAACTCAACGCATAATGATTTCAAAGTAGCGGATTGATTTCAGAAGATTCACACGATTTCACATACTGTGCTGACTGCACTTGATTTCATGTCGATTTCAAACATTAAAAACCCTTGATTCCAGAGTGAATGGCCCCTCGATTCGCACCCTGTGCAAGGGTGTCTACTGTAGACAACATTTGTGTTGTCGTCAGTATCAATGGGATCTTTTTTTGATTTGAATATCGGAGAGTTAGATCATTGACATTTCAGAAAGCTGCTTTTATATTGAAGGGTTTTAATATTACTGACATTTTTTCAACGATTGAGTGTTTTATGGGAAGTTGTTGGATAGGAAAAGGAATACCAAAATTTTTAGAGACGCAAGGAGGAATTTCTATATCAGTCAAATTAACAAACTACTTCCCGTTTCGGTTAATTTAAAAATTATCAGGCTCTGTTTATTATCTGAAATTAGACTGTTCTCTCTCTCTCTTTCTCTTTCTCTGATGCGACTAGCAAATTTGGATTTACAAATGTTTTTATGGAATTCAAAATGTCTGTTAGCTTTAATTGATTCAAATTCAAAAAATCTTTGGTGAATAACATTCGATAAAAAACTTTCGATGCTTTCTTGTAGAAAATTAATTTTCCGTTGTAAATTATATATAGAGATGCAACCGTCACGTATCTTATGATTTAGTACCTTCTTCTGAAACTTAAATACCGTTGACGAGTATTTTTGTGTAACATTGATGTTCTCGAAGAGCACTGAGTTGAACGCACCGAAGTGAAGATGCTTGGGGGAAGACGTTCTTTCCGACACCGAAGTAAGAAGATTCTTTGGTTGGAATTCTTGGCTAACGTAGTTTTAGCCGTGAACTATTCAAGCAGATTTGAAGAGGCAAGTTCCCCATATACCATTTGGATTTTCTTAAAAAATCCATTCCCTCTTCTTGTATTTTGACTACCCATATAATTCATTCAATGACACATTGATTTAATTATTTGTGACCCTAAAGCCAATTTTACCATCAACGTCTATATACTTTCGATTATTCTTTGAAAAACTCAAATTTTCCTTAGTACTTTTACGAAATTGCAGAAAATGCATAGAATGATGCAAAATATGATAAGAGGTTCTAGTGCAGGTACAATTAAAAAATGTTAATTTATGTATAAAAAGGTGAAGTTATGAGACTTGAGATTTAATACTATTCTTCTTTATGTGCAGAAGTGATGTTTATCAAATCAGTCGAGGATGTTAGTTCATGCCCCTGTCTACAAAACAAATTTAAACTGTATAAAAAGCTTTGGAAAACAAAGGTGACTTTATTCCCTCAACAAAAATTATTTTTTTCTACTAACTGTTTATTGTGCTTTGAGATAGAAAAGTGGTTTACTCGCATATAGAAGAATACTTGACTCAGTAAATTGACTCTTTGCCTTGCCACAATTCTTTCCTTCGTAATTGCCACTCTTTTAATTTCGTCAAAAAATCCACATGGAACAATCAACAATACAAAAATAATATTTGTTCCAGAGAAATTTGATAATGAAAAAAGGGAATAGAATAATTTTTTTTCAGATTGGGAGAGACTGGTGCCAGCTAATACGCGCCAATACGTAATGATGACAGCAAAGATAAAAAAAAACTTTATAATCATTTCCTCGTTATTAATTAATGGTTAAGATCATTCTTGATTAGGAATTAGAAACGAGAAATTTTTTTCCGAGATATTTTATTCCAGAATGTAGGTAAACTTTGCCCTTTTTTCCTGTTATTACAACAATTGTGATACTCATTGTAAGTAAGTTGTGCTAAAATTCATCGAGTTTTTCCAGGGAATTACCTACACAATTTTGTAATTAACCGTTGGACGAAAATCACGGGTAAAATTCCGTAAGCAGCGAAGCAACGAACGCTTGGCAACTATTAATTAAATGGGCGTTCGCGGCGGTTTGCCAGAGGGTGAGGAAAACGGAAGGGGTGAAAGAAGGTGTGCCGTTGGTGTAATTGCGAACGAAACTGTGCACCGGGGGTTTCCTTTCCCCCTAAACGCGATACGTGTCAACTGTGTAAAATAGTTATCAAACTTTTTAGATCGAAACAATGAAACTTGAAAATAATTTGCATAGTTGAGGACTTTTTATTAGTCGACTCATGAATTTATTACCTCGGTTTTAGTGAGAATTGCAACTTTTTATACAATAATATACTTTTCTTAATTGGAAAACGTATCCACTAATATTAATACTAATTTTTTTCCTATAAAAGCACTTGGCATTGCCTGTGTCCTCTTATTTCAGAAAGAAAGAGTTCTGTTAAATTAGCACTGAAATGATAAAAGAT
The DNA here is from genome assembly GCA_037177015.1 of Euceroptres primus. Classification (NCBI taxonomy): domain Eukaryota; kingdom Metazoa; phylum Arthropoda; class Insecta; order Hymenoptera; family Figitidae; genus Euceroptres; species Euceroptres primus. Next base: position 17,357 of record JBAGKK010479030.1, read on the forward strand.
GATAATTTGTAATTTATCACAATTGTATCATTGAAAGCATTTTTGATCTTTGAATTTAGATGAATGGGAATGCGCTGCCATTCAGCATTTCTACCGTTTAAAGCTCTTCGCTTTGCTTCGTTCCGTTTCGTTTCGCTCTGATTTGCACGGATGCACCGGGTTAGGTGTGTTTCAACTTTTGTTTTCTGTCCGCTGATTTCAATATCGCCAGGATATTGCTGCAGCCTGTCTCACCATCAGAATGAAAACCTCTTCGTTGATCGTTTTCTAACACTTGCAATTCTCGGATAGATCAAAAATTCACGTTTCATGCTCAATATTCCAAAAACTATAACTATACAATTCACTTGTCATAAAGGATTCTGCACATTTGAAAAAATCGTTATTTATATTTCTTTATCTTCTATTCCTTCACTTATCTAGGAAATTTCATAGTTTTAAAACTCTGCAAGCTTCACCAATTCATAATTTTAAAAAAATTCCAATTATGTATTTAAAAGTTTTGTACATTAAAATTTCTATTTCTCAATGGATCCCCAGTGAATGACAAGTACCATGTTTCTTTGAAATAATCGAATCACCTATATTTTTTAGTTTTTTTACTAAATATGTATTATGTAGCTTCCATTGAATTAAGTATTATTATCTGAGAGAAAATTGATTCAATTAATGAAAATTTTATTATAAATTTAAAATTCTGCAAATGGAAATGTAAAGTGGTGAAAGGTATCTTGAATAAATAAACTAAATTATACTTTAAAAGACTTTCAAATACAAGGAAGATATTTTCATAATATATCAACGTTAATGAATATCATTAATTTAAATAAAATTCTAGATATTTTAATTTTTCAAAAAAGTTGTTAAATAATTTCTAACGCCTCCAGATAATATAAATGAAGATAATAATTGAGAAATATGAGATATAAATGTAACGAAAAACCAAAATTTTATTAATATCTACTTTTCCTTTAATACCTCAACGTTAAATTTTATCTAACCTTTATTAATTTAATTCAGACTAAAATTAGCCAATTTCAAATTCTAAAATTATATTTAATGGAGCACACAAAAGATTTAGATTTTGCAGATTTAATTATGTATTATAAATTATAGAATTTCCATGTTGCTTCGAATTCTACATTTAACTAATGCTGGGCATGTAGAATTAATGTGCTCCGATGTATGTCAGTACTAAAATAATAATTATTCTGATTCAATTAGCCTAATTTCGATTTATTCGAAGCGAGATTAATTTTAAATTGCAACCCTAATTTAAAAAAAAAATTATAGATACACATCTTTTTTCAATGAAAAATATGTTCAGTCGAAAAATCCTAGCTTTGAATTCAAAGTACTTTGCACTGAAAAAAAGTTCTAAGAATAGTTGTCAAAAATACGCTTTCTTGGCGTATATTTAAGAATATTGTAAGAATTTTCTTAAAATTAAAATTTCTTTTCAGTGTGGACATTTTTAACCCTTTTGGGCCAGTATGACCTTTTGTTTCCAGTAAATTTTCTTGTGGTTCTCCTTAAATAAATATCTTTTTTATTTGTTCAAATTAATTTATGAACAAATATTTTTCCATTTCCTTAGTAAATTTCCAATCTTGTACGGTACACTGAAAAAAATGGTTAGTTGGGTCAACTGCTTAGTTTGTATGATATGGTACTGCTAATTTATTAGTTGAGATAATCATTTTGTTAGCTGGGACAACCATTTTAATTAGTTGAGATAACCATTTTATTAGTTACTGGTACTAATTGAAGAGTTACTGTAACTAATGGAATGGTTGTCCTAACTAATAAAATATCAGTACCATATCTTAAAAACTAAATAGTTGGTCGAACTAACCATTTCAGGGTGGCCGCTTTCACCGACGAAAAAAATTCCCAGTCATTTCCCGGCCATTGAAAATTTTTTCCCAGCCATTAAATAATAATTTACATTGAATAACAGTTAATGTAATGGGTTTTTAAAGTTTTAAAATGTTTTTTATGCAATATTCTGAATATACAAACATGAATTTATTTTTAATTTAACATTAAAATAGTTTATATTATTGAAGAAGTATAAAAGGAGGTTTTTCAACTAAGCCCTAATGATTAACGCTTTTAGGGTGAATATTTTTACATGTTTCTAATAGTAACATTAGGCTATTTTATATAATGAAATGTCACTGCTCAAACGAGAGCATTGGTTTTAAATCTATGTAATATAAATATTTTAAGTTCAACTGATCCGTAGTGTCTAAAGTGTGATATTAAAGTATATAAGCATTTACATTTTGTAAACGAAATAAGATCACAAAGTTAATATGCAAAATCTTGAGAAGAACCCAAGAATCGACTGACCAAATTTGGACCAACACCGTGAAATGTTTCCAGCACCCTTGTCTAGGAAATAATACACCTCGAGGACTTGCAACCGAAGGAAGCACCAAACTCTCCCGAAGATATCTGATTTGAGTCTTGGATATCGGCGGGAGAGTTTGGTGCTTCCTTCGGTTCCAAGTCCTCGAGGTGTATTTATGTCCTAAACAAGAGTGCTGGAAACATTTCACGGTGTTGGTCCAAATTTGGTCGGTGGATTCTTGGGTTCCTCTCAAGAATTTGCATATTAACTTGATTGTTGGACGTTAAATGGGATTTTTGAGTTTGATTTTGGTCTGATTTAAATTTCTTAAATTCTAGATCACAGAGTGTTATCGTTAAACGATATTTTACCTTTATCATTTTTACCTTTATCGTAATAACATTTCTACAATAATAAGTTTTATTTATTTACTCAGTTTTTTAATCTCTTGATCGATGACTTCTGCACTTTTTCGTGCATTTTCTAAGATTGAACTCAAGTTGCTTGCTCGCTTTGCACAAATAAGGCGGGTCCAAATTCATAATATATCATGTAAGCAAATCACCTTATCTAACACATTTTTGGAAAATTAAAATCATTTTTCATTAAAAATTTAAAAAATTCCCGGTCAACAAACAAATTCCCGGTCATTTCCCGGTTTTTCCAGGCCACAAAAAATTCCCAGTCATTTCCTGGTTTTCCCGGTCCAGCGGACACCCTGAATTTTTTCAGTGTACTTCTAAAGCAGAAACTATTTATTAGTTTCGAGAAAGAAAAAAACCAAATGGTCCAAATAACTCGATTTTCTCAAGTTGATTCTTTTACTTTTTTACTCCCCGAAATAGTTATTAAACGCAAAAAATAGTTTTGCTCTTCATAAAGAAAGTCAGACCTGAAAGAGTTAAATTGACCTACTGTTTAAAATCAGAAAATTAAAAAATATATAAATAAAGGTTTTCCCTGGCTTTGCAGTAAGGTGTCCTAAAAAAACTCAATGTTTTTTTTTAATTACGCACTCCCTAAACTTGTTCTATTTGGTGAAAAAATAAATGCTTATTTTTCTTTTCTTTTAAAAATAATTTTAAACCGTGATCCTGGGGCCTTAAACTGTCCCAAAATGATTAAAATGTTAATTTTAAAATAAACGTAAAATGATTAATTAATGTTAATTTTCGTAAATATAATAATTGTTTGCCAGGGAATACAACTGATGCTACCATACGTCCAGGAAAAAATAATTTGACCCAATTAGACCAAAAATAGTACCCCTAAGCGTAAAAAATTATCCTTTACAGAGGTTAAAATATTATATTTATTTTACCAATATCATTTTTCTCCAATTACTAATAATATATAACTACGAACTTCGTATTTATATATACGGGAGTAATTGGAGAAAAATGATATTGGTAAAATAAATATAATATTTTAACCTCTATGAAGAGTAGCTTTTGACTAATAATAGGGTAGTTTTACTAATAATATATAACTACGAACTTCGTAGTTATACATTATTAGTAAGTGGAGAAAAATGATATTGGTAAATTAAATGGGTAATTCTCCACAGACAGGGCACTTTGGTGTCCACGGATTATATTATTAAAATTACTGGTTGTATTATTGTAAAACTTGGTACAGATATTGATTTTAGTACTTCATAATAAGTTTCGTAGTAAAAATTTGATTATATTATTGTAAGTCAGAGTAAAAAATATTATGTACCCAAAAAATGGCTTTAAGAGATGTCCACACTTGCCTAATGCCTAAGGCATATTTTAGAGTCACGTAGGAAAATTTTTATCATTGATATTTTTATTTTAATGCAATATACACTATACATGTACGCAAATATGAGTGTCTTCGAAAATATTTTTGAAGTTACGTCGGTACATAAACAGCTGTTGATTAACAAGTAAGAATACCTTTTTGCGTCATGTTTTGGCGCAGAATTTAAGAAAAAACATCTCACTGCTCATCCTTAAAGTTTTAAGCATAAACATTAAGAACTTTCTTCGCAAATAAAAAAAAGTTCAAGAAAACCTTGCGTATTTTTATTACTATCCATCGACGTAACTTGCAATAACTTATATATTTCTTAACAAAAGTTAATGAATAAAGGTAAAAATGTAGATCAGAACGGGAGAAAATTATTTGTCAAAGGATTTTAGGATTCAATCTACTTTAAAACTTTAGGAACACTTTTTGTGTTATTTTCCATCGACGTAACATTCATCGACGTAAAATTCATCGACGTAACATTCATCGACGTAACATTCATCGACGTAATCTTACTTTTGGTTTGTCAGAGCTGAGTTGATTTGTGAAAATTTCATTGTATTATTTTACTTTATTGAGGAATAATTCTAGTTACAAGAAGAGGGAAAATGCGTGCGACGTCAAAAGGCTCCACATGCCTTTCAAATAAAGTAGCGTGAATACTTTTACAGGTTCTTGTATTAATGTTACTAAACCTAATGTGTACTAAAGGAAATCATTTTGAAAAAATTTTCGACAAAAATTCACTTTTTTCGAAAGTGCCCTCTGCGTGGAGAGTAACCCAAATATAATATTTTAACCTCTATAAAGGGTAGTTTTTGACGTTCAAAGGTAGTATTTTTGGTCTAATTGGGTCAATTTTTTTTTTCCTAAACGGATGGTACCATCAGCTGTAATCCCTGGCAAACAATTAATATATTTACGAAAATTAACATTAATTAATCATTTTAATAATTTTTTGACAGTTTAAGGTCCCAAGACCACGGTTTAAAATTATTTTAAAAATAAAAGAAAAATATGCATTTATTTTTTCACCAAATAGAATATGTTTAGGGGGTGCGTCTTAAAAAAAACCTTGAGTTTTTTTAGGACACCCTACTTTACAGTCATAAAATATTGGCTTTGGAGTCAGTTTTCTATAATCTAATTTGCATGAAAACAAACAAATTGATTTTCAAAATTGTGGGTACTGTAATTAACTGCGTGTGGTGTAACATTATGAAATGTAGGGTAGTAGCGACTTTTTGTGGAATTAGGAAGTCTGTAGTAAAGTTATTTGGTGGAAGGTGATATTTTTTTGTGAATGAACTGCGACCTACATAAATAGCGATTAAGGAGTGAGCGTTTGTGGTCTTTGAGAGCAATTGAAGGGTGGCGCGATGGTTCTTTGGCAGCAGGCGACTATAATCTATTGGTTTCTGGCCGGTTGCCTTGGGTAATGGGAATTGAGAACTTTCAACTTGTGGTACCAGCGATAATTCATCCCCGCTCACTTATGCTTCTGCTTCCACATACCCTCTCAGCTTTTCCTTCCATCTATAGTAGTAAGTACTGCGATTACCGAGAGAACGTCCCGAAGACGTATGTATATGGACACCGGCAACAGTTGTCCGTATTCATCTCCGCTTGCATGAATACCCCTAGTTTGAGTTGCTTTCGAGAGATAAAAACAGGACTAAACGTTCGTTTCAAACTGTTACATTATGCCATCCATATTTTTTCAGCAAACTTTTAACCAAGATTTTCAAAAACACGGATAAGAGTCACTGATTTTTCTAAACTAGGAAGCTATATTTTCAAAAATAGGGGTCTTTCGGAGGAAGATAAAATCATATAGAGAAAAACATTACATATATTGTAAATACTGGAAGATTAGTGAATATTTTGGAGCTCTCTAGAAAATCTTAAAAGATTCTAGAGTATTCTAGTAGATTTTATGAAGGATTTTTGAAAATTCTGAAGGATTTTAGAAGACCCATAAAAAATTGGAGGATTCTGGAGGAGTTTAGAAGATTCTGCAATATTATGAAAGACACCAGAAGATTTCCGAGAATTCTAGAAGATTCTAGAAGTTTGAACGAAAAAAAAAACATTATTATTGATTAGTTGGAAAAGTATTTTCATGTCAGATTTATTCCCTCTTTCTTTAAACAAATTTTTCAACTCAGTTACGTATGAAAGCGTTTTAGCCTTTTTTATGTAAAAATTTTATAACACAGAATACAAAATTATAGAAAATTCTCGAAGATTAGCTAATATCCTGAAGTACTCTAAAAAATCTACACACATGAAAGATTTTAGTAGGGATCACAGCGGTTGAGTAGTTCAATTTTAGGGGAAATAGAGGGGTATACATTTTTGAAAAAAGAAGGAAATTTTTTTTTATTAAAAATATCAGGGGAGTGAATAAATATTAATAAATGGCATGTTTATAGAAGCAGGAGAAAAGAACGAAAATTAATTTCAATGCATTTTGGAGGTGGCAGCAATACATTTCTTAGAAAAAAATTAGATCGCGTCAAAATTATTTGTCTAATAATAATTATTTGGCATTTTGAGTTTTTTCTTTAATCTTACTAAACATTCATAATTTTTGTTGTCTTAATGATCTAATCTTATCTTAATCTTAATGAACAATAGCTCATTTTGTTCATTGGAACTTTCTTTATAATTCTGTTCGTTGAATTTTATTTTAAAAAATTTGTTTATGATTTGTTAAATAAACAAATTTTGTACAGTATATTTCAAAACAAATTATTTTTAATAAAATTCATCAAAAAAAATTGTAGAAAATATTCCAATGAACAAAATGAGCTATTGTTCATTCAAACTGGATAAAAATTACGAATGTTTAGTAATATTAAAGAAAGAAAAAAATGTCAAATAACGAGTTTCAAACAAATAACTTTGACCCAAACTAATTTTTTCTACGAAATGTATTACTGCCTCTTCCAAAATGCACTGAAATTAATTTTGGTACTTTTTTCCTGGTTTTATAAACCATTCTTTAGATTGAGGTTATGTCAAGGGGTCGAACATCCTTAACTAACTATGAAATATCTTCTTCCTCACTGGAAAAAGAATCAAAAATAATTGTTTAGTAATAGATTTGAAAATTTCACGGTTACAGCAAAAAATGAATTTATTGTTTAACTTTAAAAAAAGCAGTTGAAACGTATTTTAACTCTGAGTAAATTTGATTAAATAATGAGTGATTGTAAATTTAAAGTAAATTTAAAGTTTTTTAAATAGCGATAAAAAATTTTTAAACCATATTCAAAACTTTATTTTTAAATGATAAAAACGTAAATTAATGATAGTTGACAGCAATCGCCATTTTTTAATGTAATAAATTTCTATTTAAGTATAATAATTCTTTGAAAAAAAACTTTAAAAACTTCAAAAAAGGGGGGAAAGGGGGAAATATCTCAATTTAAGGGGTTTGAGGAGATTTTAAGAAAAATAGAGGGAAAAAGGTGAATAGGGGACACTGTAATCCCTGTTTTAGAGTATTCTGAAAGATTCTCATTAGAAACTAGAAGATTTGAGAAGGTTCTACATTTTTGGAGTAGTTCTACAAGACTGGAAGAATGTGGATGTGGAAAATTTATTGAGTTAATGAAAATTTTATTATAAATTTAAAACTTTGAAAACGAAAATGTAAAGCGGTGACCGGTACACTCATCTCTCGTTACTATACCGGCCTCGGATCAGGTCGGCACAGTAACGGCACAGTAAAAAACAACTATTAAAATCCAGTTTGAACAGGATTTAAAGCGACGAGCGAGAACTCTTATGTTAACACTCAGGACCGCATATGAGCGGCTGAAAGGAAAAATGTGACAAAAAAATTTTGTGAGTGGGAATTTTGCCTTTTAACAAGAACGAGCGGCACACTAACGCGAGATGAGTGTACTTTAAAAGGCTTTCGAATACAAGGAAGATATATTCATCTCGAATATCAACGTCAATGAATATCGTTTACACTCGTCGTCCGTAGAAGGGCCAATTATAGAAGGGCCGATTATAGAAGGGTCGGCTTCAAACTTGACTGGTTCTGCGTCCCCTCTTGAGCGACCCTCACTGAAGGCCATCGCTCGAACAGTCGGGGCCACCAGAAGTTGTTTTCATCGCGACTCTCTGCGCATTTACTTTCGAACGTTCAGAGACTATATATGCGGTCCTGAGTGTTGACACAAGAGTGCTCGCTCGTTGCTTTAAATCCGATTCAAACTGGATTTTAATAGTACCCAGTATAGTGCCGTCTAACCCCGAGGCCGGCCCTTCTACGGGAGACGATTGTATTTAAATAAAATTCCAGACATTTTCATTTTTCAAAAAAGTTGTTAAATAATTTCAAATTCCTCTAGATAATTATAAATGAAGATAATAGGGGACTGACTGTGATCCCTGTTTGAGTATTCTGAAAGATTTTCATTAGAAAATAGAAGATTTGAGAAGGTTCTACATTTTGGAGGAGTTCCACAAGACTGGAAGAATGTGGATGTAAGTTTCTAGAATATTCTGAAAAAAACTAGAAGATTCTAGAATATTCTGGAAAATCTAGAATATTCTGGATAATCTAGAAGATTCTAGAAAAACTTCGAGAATTTGTGAAATTTTATAAGATCCTCGTGGATTCCAGAATATTCTGGAAATATCTACAAAATTATGGAGTGTTTGTTAGATTTTACAGAATTTGAAAAGATTTCGTTTTTTTAATATAAAATATTCTAAAGGTTTCCAGATGGTTCTGGAAAATTTCTTAAAACTCTCTGAAGTATCTTAGAAAAGTGTAGAAAATTATAGAAATTAGGAAAATTATTTATTTTATAAAGGATTTAAAAAGATTTCTGGAGGATTTTTTGAAGATCCAGGTGGATTATAGAATATTCTAGGAAAGCCCAAGAATAAATCCATCTAATTGAGGATTTAGAAGATTTAGATTCTGCCAAAGATTCGGAAATATTCTGGAAATTTTTGGAGATGCCGAAGATTCGGAAATATTCTGGAAATTTTTTTAGGTATGTATTCTAAGATTCTAAAAGCTTTCAGAAGTTTCCACAAAAATCTTGTACAGGGGAGAGTGACTCAATCTGGATAAAAAAAGTTTTGACTTTATAATAATTAAACATTTTACAGAAAAAAGAAAAGTATTACCAAATTGAAGGTAAAACATTCTTTTAAACAAAACTAGTAACGTAACGATCCGACTGTATTGTATAAAATACACCAGCTATTATCTTTATCATATTTACTATTAAATGATGACAGTCAGTTCTGCCTACTTGAAATTTTGAAAAAAATCTATAAAAAGAGCTAGTTCTTTTATGTTGGCAAAATGTGCAGGTTATTTGAAAATTTTTTGAGTGTTTTTTTCATGAATTATACAGATCGGGGAAAATGACACTACCACTAAAACATCTTAATCACGTTGCTTACGATAATTACAAAAGTCTGTTTCTGTGGAAAGTTTTAAAGCCAAATGTTCCGTGAATACAAGGAACAAAAGAAACAGTTTTAGGAAAATCCTACGGCAATAAAAATGATGAAATTATCAGAGGTAAAAAGTTACGACTTTATGTCGAAAACGCATTGTTTAATTTTTTGATTTAAAAACGGCAAATACTCGGTAAACCGTATCATGACAAATTCTCTTTTTGATAATTTTACTTATAAAAAATTACTCCAGTTCGTTTAATTCAAATATTTAGTTATTTTTACGTATTATTCAGGTTGGGAACCTATCCAGTTCGGGCCATTCTCCTCTATTTTAAAGATATCTCCTAAAAGTGGATTTTGCAAGTACGGGAAAATTGTTATTGGTTTTCGATAATCTGCTTACAGTTCCTTGTTTCTAAGTTCAAATATTTAATTTAAATGTATTTTTGCTTCAATATTGAATTTCTGTTTAAAAATTTTATTTTTCATAATTGTGAAAATCAGGCTAAATAATAGAACTAGACTAAAGTTAGTTAACTATTAATATCTATCTTTAAAGATAAACTTAATTTTTGTTCCGAGTATTGTTTTCATTCATTATTTCAGATTTCATTTCATTTTCCTTTTTTTCAGTTATAGTGATGATCTAGTCTTGACAAAACAAAAGTAAAACAGCCCAGTTTCAAGGCGAATCTACACGGAAAAAAATTTTGCGCAAAAGTGGCACTCACACGTGTACCTCTGCTGCTTTAGACTACAGGGCTACAAGTGCCCTCTGTTTTTTGACGACTGTTCTCTCAGACAGGAAATGCAACGTTCCCTGTGTGACGCAAATGTTGCATCAAATTTTTGAAACAACAACAAACCTCAAATCTGGTATAGTTTCACATCGTTTCAAAAGACAGATGACCGGTTTCGCGCAACTCTTGCTTTTCTTTAAAGTTTTAGAATAGTTTAAAATATTTTAAACTGTGCAGTGGTAAAGTCCACATAGGAATATCCATGGAGCAGTTTTTTAAAAATATGAATGTTTTGGTAGCCTTTACGAAGACTTTAGGGGTAAGTGTTGGACATCATCCATAAAAAGTATATTAGAGTTCACATATAGGGAAAAGTGTATACTGATTAACTTGACTTCGCTTTGAAAAATGAAATAAAACTATAAAAGTATCATTATTTAACGACTGACGTGTACAAAATTTCGTAAAAAAAAACAAGCATAACGTCAAAAATTTCAGTGATGTTCCGTATAGTTTCAGGCTCATTCGTGACTTCATTTAACGACTTTAATATACGTAATGAAATAGTAACGTACAGCAAATAATTCAAATAATTTATACTTAGATGTTAATTATAAATGACAAAAAAATTTCATCAATTATATACAAATATATGCATGTAAACGATACCATAAACTGTATACACAACAGTATATTGTCAAAAAATTGTTAATCTTTCGGTTTTATTGTCTTTTGCATATATATTTCTTTTCCGTAGCTTCCGTAGTTTTTTATAAAGACAACGCATTATATCGATTTTTAAATGCTCCCAATAACTTAGTTGGTAAAATAATCTTGGTTAAATATAAAATGACTAAGATCCTTGATTATGCAAGACTGAAAGAATTAGTAATCTTTGAAAAATTAAGGGAAGTTAATGTTAACTATAAGTAAGTTTACAGTTGCCAGTAGCATCCATTCGAAAAAAAATTAATACGTAAAATCAAATGTAGAATTAGATGTTTGAAATATTTAATGAATGCAGATTATTCTGAAATAAAGTTTTCTCTTTAACTTATTTTCTATTTTTCCTACAGAATAAGAACTGAGACTTTTATTGAACTTCGAGATCAGTTAAAAGAATTATTTCCAATCGAAGATGCAGAACTCTTTTACACTCCTAGTTCTAAGACGGAGAGAGGAGTGTTCGTATGTCCCAGAGATTGTTTATATAACTGCTATAAATTTATGAGAAAGCAATTAAGGATCGCTGGGATTTTGATAGTCAACGGTGAAAAAAGAACAGTTTCTGTAACGAATGAAGCAGCAATAATTATTGGTTAAGAAAACAATTTTTTAAGATTTTTTTTTTATATTTACACAAAAAATTATGGCTCATATCTAACATCTGATTCCATTCTTTATTTGTTTTGTTTTTAATAGAGCAAGAGAATTCATTCAATCCTTTGACTGACCCAATTCGCTAGAATTACTCTGCTTCAGTTGTAATAGGTGGCAAGGAAGCCTTTCTGATAGGAAGAACTTGCTTACACGACGAGATAAGAAAAAGGGCAGCTTATCACTAGAAACGTATTTCAATAGCTTTCCTTGCTTATGTGCTCCGCTTGGTAATACACTAGTAAGTGCACTTCTTGCAATATTTATGTAAATGTCGATATGAATTACCGAGATATATTATCAGATGACGATAAAAACTTTAATTTAATTATCTTTGAATAAAAAAAATATCTACAAATAAAAAGTATAGTATACATCGAAAACCATATTGCATTTCTTTATATTTCGTACTTTATAATTACTATTTCATTTTAAATATATTGATATTAATAAACTTTTAAATAATTTAACTTTCAAATCTTAATCAACAGCTGGAATTAGATTTTAAATTCATTGTGGATGATCTCGTACAAAAAAAAAAGTGATTGGGGAAGATACGACCTCTTCCTTCGGATCCTTACTTTCCAGGACATGGCCTTCGATTTCTAACAAAATCGTGCAGTACTGCGGAAAATCCAGAATAAAAGATGTAAAAGAATATCTTCAATCGCGCATGAACTTAATAGAGCAAGGTACTTTATTATTCTTTTTAATTACTGAATTTTATAAAAATACACTCATCTCTCGATTGAAGGCGGGCCTTGGGTTTGGTCGTATTTATAGTCTCTGAAAAATTCAATTCACTTTTACATGTACAAAAGTATATGCGCAGAAAGTCGCGATGTGAACAACTTCTGATACGACCCTGATTGTTGGAAATTTGAGCGAAGAACTTTGAAGATGGCGCTCGATGGGGCGGAACTCAATCGAGAGATGAGTGTACCTTCAACTTACATTTTAATTGACACAATGTAATAACACATTTTCAAATTAGCCTGATATACATTCATACCAATCTTCCTCATTTTACGAAAATTTTATGTTATGTTTTGTGTAGAATGAAAAGTTTCAAAAAGGATCTTACTTACTTTTAAGAAATTATAACAGCGTTATAGCCTTGGAACTACTTCCTCTTTGTGTAAGAATTACTAAATCTTGTAAGATCACGGATTCGAAAACTATTACCGCGACCAAGGAAGATATTAGTAAATCTTTTATATTACACTTGGAGGTATGAATAATGATAATACAATAATTAATTACTTTCTTCCAACATTTTGTTCTTGTTCTTATTAACATTTATCATTTTAGGACTCTATAAATCTTCTTCAGAAGAGACGGCAGTTGGAAAATCGTCTGGAAGAATTAAACCAACCTATTTATCCATACACAATAATAATTAGTGAAATTGGCAGTCTCAGACACGTTTATGTGGTTTTAAACAAAGAATTGTACCCTTTTACCGATCCGATCCTCGTGGTAGAGGCGTGCTTTAAGTGCGTAACTGCTTCGCACGCGTTGCTCTTTTGATGCGACTACATCTACACTTTTGTAAAAAAAGAAGTCTATCGGTTACCCGTTACTAAAACAAATGCGGCAATTTCTACGTTGAGCACCGAATTGAGTAAGCTGCTCTTGCTGTGTGAAACGTGAAGGAACTATGTCTAAAATCATTTAGATTCTTATACTTGATCTCATTCGTTCATTGTTGACCTAGTCAATCGAAATGTCGATTAATAAAGTGTTAAAATGGATTTAAATTATCTTCTTCATCATATCCTAACGCTCATTCTTGTGCTCTATGGAGAGTCTGCTTTACCAACAAAAGTTGTGCAAATTGTCATTGAGCACATGAATAGTTTCATTTCCAGTATTTTCCTGTCAGCTCTGAGAAATGAATTTTTCCTAGAGTTAAAAGGGAAAAATATCTCTGACGAAACCCTAGAGAATATCGACAAATGTTTCAATAACTACAGTTCTGTTTTCACGCACGTATTCACAGAGCATAAACGCTTCAATCTACTTAGGCGAAAAGGCTTCATTGATCCGGAGAAATTTGTTATCGGTAATACTTTCGTATAAAAACTAGTAGGAGATCAAACTATGATGGTCCCGGAAGCCATGCACGGAGTACATGTACTTTTGCGACAGACTCTCAAGGTTTTCCTGCAGATACCTGGGTTATTCAATGTTTTAGATTACATTAAAACTCTATCACACGTATCACACATCGTCACGAACATAATGCAGGCTGACCTATAGACAAGAAAATATTCTAAAAAATTCGCTAACCATATAGTTTTACCTCTGTTTATTTTTGCTGATGATTTGGAAGTTGGAAATCCTCTAAGAACTCATGCAGGAGTTAACAAGTTTATGGCTGTTTACGCGTTTATTGCTTGCCTTCCACCACGATTTGCATCCCAACTTAATAGCATATTATTTTCAACATTAATACATACTGAGGACAAAAAACATTGCTCTAATAAAACCATTTTTTCAAAACTTATAGAAGAACTAAATTTTCTTCAGAGAGTGATTGTGATTGTGATTAATGCAGATGGAGTTTTACATCATGGAGTTAAATTTCAATTGATTTTAATCTTGGGCGATAATTTAGGGCTGAACGGAATTCTCGGAATTGTCGAATCCTTTGTAGCGCATTACTCATGCAGAATATGTAGAGTGTCATCGGAAAGAAAGGCAACGTTAATTGTGGAAGATGAGACTGAATTAAGAAATAGAGGAAATTATAAAGAAGATCTGGAAAAATCAAATGCTTTAAAAACTGGTATTAAAGAGCCGTGTGTATTTAATGAAGTTAATGATTTTCATGTCATAGAAAATTTGAGCGTTGATATGATGCATGACGTGTTAGAAGGCGTGAGTGTATATGATTTAGAATTTGTTTTGTTCGTATTTATTTATGTGAAAAAATATTTCAGTCTAGATTGCCTGAACCGCTTAATTCAAAATTTTAATTATGGCCCCACCGAAAGTGGTAACAAACCTCCGATTATTATTTTAAATCGATCTACAAACAAATCACATTTGAAGATATCAGCTTCCGAAATTTTTTGCTTAGTCCGCTATTTAGAATTAATAATTGGCGATTTGATACCGGAAGACGATGAAAATTGGCAATTGTATAAATATTTGTGTCAGATAATCGATATTGTCACATCACCGCGTATTATTCGGAGTGATGCAAAAGTTTTAGTTTTTGATAATAGATCACAATAAATTATACTTGGATCTTTTTGGGTCGTTAAAGCCCAAGTTTCATATTCTACTGCACTATCCTCGAATTCTATTAGAGAATGGACCTTGCATTAAGTTTTGGAGCATGCGATTCGAATCAAGTCTCAGGCAATTAAAATCAAATGCCTTATCAACCAATTGCAACATCAACTTGTTACAAACAATGGCAACAAAACAGATGCTTAATATGTGTCACATGATACACACTTTTAAAAGTATCAATCCTGTTGAATTAGGATCTTCTGAACGTAAAAATTGTTCCAAAAAATATTCGGATGAAGCAGAATTTTATGAGGAAGCCATCATTTCTGGGACTCCGTATCGATTGAGAATCTTTCTTTTTATTGGAATGCATGAAAGCGAAAAGGAATTCGACGAAATAATAAAAATCATCAAAATAAAACATGAAATACTTTTCGACGTTAAAGTATTTAATGAAATTACATTTGATGACTATTTCTATGCTTATATCGTCGAACAAGGCAGAGAAGAAACATTACTGAGGAAAAAAGAGTTACCTAACGTTGCTCCTTGTTTTTCGATAAAAATAAGGAATACGCATTTCGCTTCTACCCGTTACGGCTTATGTTGTATAAGGTAATATAATCTGAGATAAATATTTTATATTTACGCGTTTGTAAATAGAAATTGATTGTTTTCTTTATTTAGAATGTAAGTTTGAAAGTTTACTAATAAATATATTTCTGAAACTAATGGAATCTTTTGAAACAATGTTTACCAGAGGCTTTTTGTAAATTACATAAATAAAGAATTCTACTTTTATTTTCAACCGTAAAGTTTAATTTTCAGGAGAAATTTTTTGAAGCATGCCTAAAAAAAATTAAAACTAACAGTAATGTGGCAAAATATCAAATTAATAATTATAAATAGCTAATAAGTTACCACAAAATTAACGAGTTTCTCACTTCAGTGGCAGCCTTTAATTTAATCAAATTAAAAACCACTTTCTTTTTGCGAAAAACTTTAGAAAAATATCGGATCCTATGGTTACCTAATAAATTAAAAAAATTAAATTCGAATTAAATTTTGTTCAAGCTTGCAATATTTAACATTTAAACAAATCTTGTACCGTTAAAAAGTTGAACATCAAATTGAAAAAACGCTAATTAACAAAATTTTTTGATGCTATTTAATTCAAATTTCAATCCAATTTTTGAAACTTTGAAAACTTTAGGTTTTAAATTTAATATTTAATACCTATGAAATTTAAAAGCAATCGATTTTTTTAAAACCTACCTGGAGATTAATAACAAGATATTATTTAAAATTATAGTATAAATTCTTTTACAAATATTGATTTGGTGGAGACTATAATTGTATTATATTTACGAGTTTGTAACTAGAAATTGATTGTTTTTAAAATATTTAGAATTTAAGTTTGAAAGTGCACTAATAAATATATTTTTAAAACTAATAGAATCTTTTTAAACAATATTTACCAAAGGCTTTTTTAATTTTTCCCAACATGGTTTTCTTACAAATTGATTTTTTTTGCTGTCAAAATGACCCCTGATCTTAGCCAGAATTAAAAAAAATTTAGGTATCTCGTTAGTCAGTTTAAGAAAAATATAATTCTTATTTCAGTAAAATAAACGTTACTATTCAATTCTTTTACTCTAGTATGTGTTGGATTCTTTTGAGTTAAATAAATCACCTCTATTTTTTAAATAATTTAAATAAAAAATATTTATGGGTCTAAAAAAAACCCAAAAAGTCTTTCTTTGTCTCACTGTAATATTGAACTTAATTTTGTAGAATCAGTATGAAATAATGAGTAATTTAACATTTTGTTTTGTTTTTTCAAGTTTCGTATATATATAATTTAGTTAGAAGCGAAATGAATAATTTTATCGATTCAATGTTAAAAACCATTCATTTTTTAAATTTCAGTATCTTTTAATTTACTTGTTTGAAGGTTAAAAGTTTTTTATTTGGATAATTAATTTGATAAGTTCTTAATTTAATATTTTTATTAGTGATCTTAAGTTTTTTTTTTTTAATTTAATCTTTTCCATTAAAATTACAGTTAATAAAATTAATAGAATTTAAAAACTAACACTCCCAATGAAAACACATGTCTTATATTCATAATTGTAAATTATTATTAATAAGACAGCAGCGATGAAAAACTACGATCGGTGCCGATCGTCTATTTACTAA
Source organism: Euceroptres primus (assembly GCA_037177015.1). Classification (NCBI taxonomy): domain Eukaryota; kingdom Metazoa; phylum Arthropoda; class Insecta; order Hymenoptera; family Figitidae; genus Euceroptres; species Euceroptres primus. The sequence goes on from JBAGKK010479030.1 coordinate 34,490, forward strand.
CATTAGCCGACTGCGTTCTTTGCTCAGGGACAGCAATGTGCCCTGATAGAAGAGAGCAACATTGTACTAACTTTATGAGGCCGAGACGTTGCCAAAATTGGCATTGTCGTCGCTTTAACACCGTAGTTGCGCTGTTCTACTACTATGATCGCAGCAACTGTCTAAAATTTCTTTCCGTGTAGGAATGGAGAAAACAGACCAAAAACGAAAGAAACTAGTAAAGAATGGAGCAGATGTTTTATACTTGTCAAAGTATAAGAGAGGAAACAGAGGAGGAAAATATAATTGAAATCAACAAAAGCTTACAGAAATAAGAATAATACAAAATTCAAGAACAGATGCAAAATTGAACTTACAAAAGAAAATTGCATCTCTATAAAATGCAAAGTACTCAACGAAAAAAAACACAATTGATTTCAATAGATGATAACCAGATTTATAGATAAATATACGACACAAGAGTCTCCATAAAAAATATAAAAAATAAACAGATTGACGCTAAATTTCATCGAATTCTGTACCAACTAGAAACTTCTTCACGAATTCGATCCAGTTGAAAAGAGGAAGCCTATTTTTTAATGGAGTTTATTAACGAGGCTGCAAGTTGAGATTATTGCGAGTTAGTTGGTTGGTTGGCCTCAAAGTTGTTGGGTTTACTTCGTCAAGCGAATAGTGTTTCACATAGGAGCCTGAAGTGACTTTACTCATTAAGCGAGCCCCGAGGCTATATATTGCATGAGATTCTGTTCTCTCTTGTAAATCTACTTTCCCATCCACCAACTTTTTCTGTCTCCATACTCCTCCATCCTTCACATCCATTCAAAGCTCCTTCTTCCTTTCGTGATTCTAAGTTAACTTGTGTTGAGCGACTGAGTAAAGAAAGGTTTATCATCCCCTCGTGCATGATATGGCTGCGTTTGTGCTTTGTGCCACCTGCTACGCGTGGTAGCAAACTTGCAGGGTCGAGACCTTCAAATTGAATGCACCCCTCAATTCTCATCCGGCTAGTGAATCATGAATGAAGTAGAATAATTGTATTCCGACCAAAGAATAAACTTCGCTGTGGGTGAAACGACCTAAGAAATTAATAACGATCGTCAAATTTTGCCGTAGGGTGTTCCGAAGTGAATTGCCTGGCGAATGACGATTAAGGTCGGCTGAAGCTATAGATATAATGCTCTGAAACAACCAGAGCATTATAGTGATTATTCGAAGATTGTGGAGAGTGAGGAGGGTTCATATTTTAATTTATATTCATTTCTGTGGTGTGGCTTTAATTCTGCAAAACATAATTTAATTTTTGAACCATCAGTTTTGAGCGGGGCTTTGAAAACTGAATTTTGATTCTAGCAGAAGTCAAAATTATTACAAGACAGTGAATAGATTTGTTCCCTAAAAAGAACTTTAATCAACCCTATTTGAAATCGAATAAAATTTTCTTTAACTTGGATCCTGCATTTAATTTTTTTTAAAATTAAGTATAACTTTCCTCAGTTTATAGAATGATAAATCTAATCAAAATCCTTTGAATTAAAAAGCTTCTTAAGGAGTTGAGATTTAAAAGCCTTTAAATATAAATGTTCTGAAATTGATCAGTATCAAACTTTGAAAGCCATATCATTTTAGAGTCGTCAAATTCAAAACCTATAACTCGAAAGTTTCTGAACTTTTAACCTTCGTACATATTTATAAAACATCCAAAATGTAAAATATTATAAAATATGCTTTATGTGTATAAGATTAAATCTACTTCAAAACTTTCTGCTCCAGAATTTTATTTCTGTATAAACTTGAATAAATAATTAAACTTAAAAAATTAAATAATCGGAAAAAGCTTTATTTCTGTAAAAGATTAAACCTACATCAAAATTCTCTACTTCACAATTTTATTTCTGTATGAACCTGAATATTAAATAATTAAATTATGAAAGAAACTGAAACACAGAATATTGGCAGTTCTGTCAATTTCGAGAAATAACTTGATAGATTTTAAACTATAAATGTCAGTTGACATATATAAATGATTTAATGACGGATTGCTCTGAATTAGAAATTTTACTGATAGATTATAAAATTGAATTTAAAATTTGATATTATTTTATCGACAAATTATTTTTAATTGACTAGACTTTTAATTGTAGCTAAAAAAGTTTGATTAGAAAACGTTATTCAGTTTTGAGGAAATACATGTGGAAGTTGACAATCTCGAAGTGACACTAACCAAAAATTAGAGCAGGCTCGGCTGCGGATTGCAATAAAAAATACAATTTTTAGTTTAAACAGAAAATAAAAACTTACTCCCGAGAAATTAAGTTGCTGAATACAGATAAATAAAGTTTGCTGAAAAAAAGTTGGCCAGTTCCGAGTAAATCTACTGAGAATTTTGTGGGTAGAATTTCATAGGTTTTCAAAATCGGCTTTGGATAGCGATTAAAAATCGAAATTTCAATATTTTGTAAAAATAAAAACTTGCTACCGAGATATGGGGATGCTGAATGAGAAGAAAAAAATTGTAATAAAAAGAAATTATTCTATTCCGAGAAAATTAGGATTCAGTGTGACGGTATCGCACTGAGTCAGACAATTTTTCGCTGAAAATCTGATAAAAAAATTAAATTATATTTTTTTATCAATAAATCTTGATAATTTCGAGAAATCAATTTCTTTAAGTATTATCAAATTTAATTAATATCAAATTTCTTTAGAAAATTACAGT
>JBAGKK010479031.1:0-17187 GCA_037177015.1 Euceroptres primus
ATATAAGTTTAATTTAACGTTTACTTTACTGTTAAGTTTTATTTAGTTATTATTTATTAATTATTATATATAACGCAAAACCAAGACACTGAAAACGAACTGAAGCGAACTAACGGTATTATCCGCTTAGACTACTACCCGCTTTGTTGCTACGGTACTTGCGCAACTCCGCTGAGCTCAGAGCTCAGCTTTCTCGTCCCCTTGGACCCCTCGCCTTCGGCGAGAATCCCTGAAACTGGGATACCGGTGGTAAATAAACCGGGGCTCGAGTGTATATAAGGAAGTTTCAAATCCTTATTCTCAGCGTTACTCTTGCGTGCGATGCGATAAGTTAGGTTTATATTTATGCTTACGTATAATGTATATAGGTTTATTTAGAGAGCGTGTGTATTATTTACTGCATTTATATGTCTTATAATGTGTATCTCCTATTGACTATTTATCATTAGTTGGCTACTGTGACGGAATTGGACGACAGCTTCCGAATTCTCTGACATTTCTTTTTATTCATTTCAAAACCTCACGTTCTTTTCGAATCACTCAAAATTGTTTTCAGCAAATATCAAAACGCTTTATTCCGAAATTTAGTATAAAGACCCGATTTCCCTAAATTGTAAAGATTATATTAAATTGTAATATCAGTTTAATGCATTCTGTAACTAAATTTCTTTCAGTGTAGTGGATAACAACTTTCACTATGACTAAATCCTCCAAATTTCACTTGTACACTTATCTTTCTTTGTTTGCATCAGAAAACGTTGTCCTATAACAACACAAAGTTGAAAGAACTTGTCAGCACACTTTTACGAAAAACAAGAAATGGTAAGTATTGGATTTAATACTTTTTTCCATTATAGGGCAAAGTTGATTTCGCACGATGCGATTTTAATATATTTTCTCAGATTCGTCACAAGCCATGAGATTCAATCTTATTCCAGGACAAAAAGATGCGTTTGGACTGATTAAGTTAAAATAAGAGTTAAGTAACTTACATAAATACAAAGTAGCTTCGTTAACATATGGAAAAAGATACATCAAGTTAGGGTCACCTGATCGCTCCTTGGCGCTCTAAGGAAATAATTCTTTATATTTTGGAATTAAAGTGACGTAGAACAGATTATTGATTGGTTCTCCCTTCCGGAGACCGACCTTATAAATTGGCGAAATCGAGTCTGATCGAGCACTTTTACACGAAATATCTATTCATTATTTTTTCTGCTCCTATGAATTTTGAATTTTGGTGCAAGAATCTTAGATATTTTGTTTTAAATTAGAGTTCTTGATTGTTGTGTAACGCTTTCCGGATTTATTTTACAGCATTGTGTCTTATTTCGGTCTCTGAATGGTGTTATCCAGTCGTTTACCTAATCCGGCCCGTAATTTTGCTAATATACAATTATCTACAAAAGATACTCTCTTTGAGCGTCTACCAACGAATTAATATTATATTGTGTATTTTTTATCTTTAATTAGCTTTTTGGTATTTCGTGTGCGATCTTTCGCAATTTTTCCTTTGTATTTCTCTCGGTAACATCAATATGACCTTTAGTTAGATTACGGTATGCTTTGAATAGGTTATGTTTTATTTGTATAATTTTTTTATTCATTCGCCTTGTTAACCTCTGTAATTTATTTATTGATGAATCGCCATTGCACTTTCTAATTTGAAAATTATATGAGTTATTTTCGTATTTAATCTGGTTTTAATTTTTCCAAAGGACCTTCACCACTCTTTTGTCTAATTATAATTAAATGTCTAACAGAAATGTTACTATTATTTTAACGAAACTAGAGCTTCTATTTGAGTTTATTCCAAGTAAAAATCTTCTTATCGTATTCAAACTAAAATTCTAAATTAAACTTAACGTAAAAAAAAAAAAATTGTTATATTTGGCGCCCGAACACCGGACACGGATGTTAAAAACTCAATTTCCTTGAATTAAAATCTTACAGTATCAAAGAAATTGCAAAATATTCATTATTGAATTTAAATGAGTAAAATGTTATTTGTTATGAAATTCACACTTGACAGAAAACAGATAAATGAATCACGATTTGCAGAAAGTAATTGTTTATGCTAAGCCGTGAGTCAGAGGAGATTGATTATTCTAGATTGGAAGTAATAGAATAACGCATTAATTTTTATCCAAAAGTCATTATTGTTGAACTTGCAAGAAAAATATTATCAAAATGTCGAACACTAATGTAATCAATAGTTTAATCATTGAAAAAATAAAAGAAGAATTAGTGTGTTTGCGTCAAATAAATGAAACACAAAAACGCGAACATGGAAAACCAAACCAAATAGCATCTTAGGGGATGTTCATAGTTATTTAATTAATACCTTATTTTTGGAATTGCAAAACTTTAATGTGGATGCCAAGCTTCCAAAATTCGAAAAACAATTTAGCAATCTGAATCAATTTCTTGTTGATCTTTCCAAGTATTTTGAAATCAGAGACATTCAGGGGGTAGATAAATTATACGTGGTAGAAAGTGCTCTTGTAGGTTGTGCCAAATTCTGGTACAACATTTAAAAAAAACGAATTTGCAAACGATGAATGCTGAGAGGTATTCTTACAGGAATTTTATTCCATTCCAATTCAAGTTAAAATAAAAAATGAATGGTTCTCGAAACGGTTTGTTAATAACAAAGGAAATCTCTAGGAATATTACTTTCAACAAGTTAAAGAATCAAAATATTGTATACTCCCGACAAAATTTTGAAAAACATTATATAATTGTTCAAAAAATGCTGATTTCCGATAGCCAGGCATAAGTTTCCATTGATTTTGTAGATTTTAATAAAATATCTCAATCTTTTTATCAATTAGACGCAATATATGCTGAGAAAATTAGGAATCAGGGAAAATCACAAATGAAAGGTAGTTCGAGTAACAGTTATTATAATAAAAATAGCTTTAATAAAAAAATACCGCAAGCTCCAAAAGTGCAAATAGAATCGTGTAGTTTTTGTTCCAGCGAATTTAGCAGTTTGGAACGGAATAGTATTACACTTTCACTTTGTTGAACCAAGTACTGATTAGAATGAAATTGGTTGTTAAAATAGATATCTAAATTTAATGTTTGATCTTGATCATAATAATTGCATTTCGAGTAACGACGCACCCGCTCCGTAGTCGTTGTTCTCGTTCACTCGAGCTTCATCGAAGGAGGTGGCAGTTTCTTTCCGAAGTGACACCTTGCATTGCGAAATTATTGAGAGTGAAATCCTGCAAAATAATAGAATTTTAAATTAGGCTTCCGCTAATTTTGATAGTGATAGTCTAGTGATAGTCTTTGATTTTGATAGTCTAGAATTAAAAGAAAACAATGAAATGTGTAAAATATTAGAATTTGGGAATCATTGTGCTGAAAATAACAATTGTATGAAGCGCCTCCTCCTCAGATCACCAGTTGTAGTATTCTCCCCCCCCCCCAAGTGGATAGCGCCACAAGTGATACCAAAATTTTTTGGGAATGTGCTGCCCAATCCACTGTACGTGCGTTCCGGTCCCGTTCCATCATTCCTTTTCTTTGTGCCTAAACGGTTAGTCATATTGATTAAACTGTGTAATAAAAAATCGATAAAATGGGACATAAACGCAAATACGAAGTAAAAGAGGAAACAATTTCAAAAAAGTTAAAAAGATTGAAGGAAAAATGAAGGACCAGGGAAAAGAACTTCGCAGACTGCAAGAAAAAATGGAGAAAAGTAAATAAAACCTCACTTTTGTTACAGATACTTAGCGTCAGCGGGAGTATGCAAGCGTCATCGTTCGTTTTATCGAAAGATTAAAAATCTCTCGACGTTGGAGTACACATGGAAAAGGGAAAAACCGAAAGGTGATTATGACGTTCAAGTAACGTCCTGGTTTTCCTGTCGGATAGGACAAGTTTCCGCTAGAAAACAAGTTTTTCTTACTGACATATAATGAAGATCGGGCAAGTCACATGCATTCATGCATCTTTTTCCGATACGAAAGCAGACGATCCATTTTTGCACTTCAGTGCAGTCAAGTACTCACTGTACGAAACTTAAAGATATTTTTCTTACAAATCCTTTCTTTTCTGGTTGTTTCTAGGCAGAAACGCCAACTCCGAGTCTCCACCTAGAAAAAAACCTCATGGAAGAAATCGATCTGCAAGTCAAGATCGAAACTCGCGGACTTCTTCAAGGAATTTCCGGCAACGATCATACGATCTGCCATCAGAATCAAGTTATGATTCTCGCAGGGAATCCCCATATGACAGATCGCGACATCCATATGACAGATCGCCATCCCAATATGAGAGATCGCCATCCCGATATGACAGATCGCAATCACGATATGATAGACGTTCACTCAGCTTTTTTCAAGAAGATCCTACCATAGACGTTCAGAGAAAAGGGCTAAATATTCGTCTCAAAAATCCCTAGGTGAGTCAAAATCTCCGTCACATAAGCAGGGGGAAAAACCGCTCACTCCGGAGAAAATCTCTGAGGAAAATTCCTCTTAAAAGAATAGTAGTCTTGATTCGTCCGGTAAGCAATCCGTAGAAAATGTAATGCTTGACTCAAAATCAAACGCAGAAAAGCGGAAAGACCAAGTGATAGAACCTATTCTTGATGCAGAGGTTCTAGAAGCTATGGGAAAACGTCAGGAGTTGGAGAAAAAATGAGGGCCAGCGATTCATACAGATATCGTAGTATGCTGGGATGAGATTTTGGAAAAAGGGTTACCAAAGGAGGACCGTAAAAGATATACGAAACCTACCCTATTCCTAATAATTGCGCCCAATACGAGCCTCCTAAGCTTAATAAAGAAATTAAAGCTTCTCTGACTGAACCTATTGTCGCGAGGGATAATCGAATCACTGATAAACAAGAAAAAGTATCAGTGTGCTTAGCAGCAGTGCGCACAATTTTATCAAAGTTACTAATAAATGAAACCGTTGAAAAACTGGAGTTGAAAACGACTTTAAGTGACGTTTCTCGCCTCCTGGTAGACCTGCAGCATGATGAGACTCTCACGAGACGTCTCATACTTTCGTCTGTACTCAATGCAGCTCTTAAAGAAACTTTAACCGCAACTCGAGCTGGTGAGTGGCTGTTTGGAGACAATCTTATCGATACATTAAAAACAGCTAAGAGTTTGGATAAATCATCGCAGGACTTGAAACCTGCTACCATGAATGCAACAACAACTGCAAATATGTCAAAAAACTCGAAGGGCCCCACTCGCCAGAAGACTCAACAATCAGGAGCGGGGGGGGGGGGGTATCGCAAATCATTTACTCCTGCAGGGAGTAAATGCAAATTATCTCGTTCCAATTGCTAATTCTTTTAAAAAAATTTTAAGATTCAATTTCATCGGCCCATCTTTCGAGTTTCTTTGTCTACCTTTTGGATTAAGCAGCGCCCCGTATGACTTCACAAAATTGATGAAACCGGTCGTATCATTATTGCGTGAACGTGGTTATGTATCTGTGATTTACCTGGATGATATACTTTTGCTTGGAGATTCTGAGCAAGAATGTACAGAGAATATTGTCTTTTACTAGAAAAATTAGGTTTTATCATCAACAGAAAGAAAAGTCAATTAAAATCCGCTACAAAGCGCAAATTTTTAGGTCTTATTTGAAATTCTAAGGAGATGAAAATCCAGTTACCGTCATAAAAAAGGGAAAGAGTGATGAAATTATTAGGAAACTACAAAGTACATTCGTATTACAAAATTCGAGATTTTGCATCAATGATAGGAACTTTGGGATCCTGTTGCCTAGCAAGCAAATATGTCTGGGTCCATATGAAGGACCTTGAGCGTGAAAAACATCGAGCACTGAAAAAGAATAATGATAATTTCTATTCGATGGTAAAACTAACTCCTTCAGTGGAAAATGACCTGTCTTGGTGGAGGAAAAATATTCCACACATTTTTAATCCTATTTTTAGCCCTATATTTATGGTAGAAATTTTCTTAGATGCATCTCTCTAGGGCTGGGGCGCTTGTTGCAGAAAAAATTCAGCGCACGGATTTTGGAATAAGGAGGAGCGACAACAACCTATAAGTTACCTCGAATTAAAGACAGCATTTTTGGTCTCAAATGCTTTGTCAATGATCTCAAAAGCTATGACATTCTATTACGCATTGACAATACGACTGCCATCTCCTACGTTAATCGTATGGGTGGGATATGTTTTCAAAACTTAAGCAGAATTGACAAAACTATTTGTGAATGGTGTGAATATCGCAATATTTGGATCTTTGCCTCGTATATCCGATCTGAAGATAATGTAGTTGCAGATCAAGAATCCCGTCGTCTGGAACCAGAAACCGAATACAGTATTTCACAGGAAGCCTTTCAAAAAATTAAAAAAGCTTATGGAAATCCAGACATTCACTTATTCGCGAGTCGAATTAATAAAAAATGTCATAAATACGTTTCTTGAAAACAGGACCCTGGATCAATTGCGGTAGACCCTTTCACTCTCGATTGGAACAATATGTATTTCTATGCTTTCCCACCATTTGCTATAATTCCCAAACTTCTGAAGAAAATAATTAAAGACAATGTCAGAGGTATTCTGTTCGTGTCATACTGTCCATCACAAGCCTGGCTCCCCCAGTGCATGCGTATGTTTGAATCAACCATAAAGTTTGAGCCTCATAATAACCTTTTATCTTCTTCCAACAGAGAACCTTACCCTCACTGGTTCCAGCTTTCCCTGGTGGCATTCGTTGATATTAGCATATGCTCTTATCTTGGGGCCTCAGAGTGGAGAAGATGCATCTGTAAAAAGATTTTGCATAGGTACTGCCAAATTACGACCTGCTCAAAGGAAATATGACTCAATGTGGGACCCCAAGATTGTTCTTGACCATATCTCACAATGGTCTCCAAATCAAGAAATCTTACTGGAACTTCTGTCCAAGATAGTAGCCGTAGTGTTAGCTTTAACAACAGGACATCGAATACAAACCCTCGGGTCTGCAGTCCAAACCCTCGAATCTCGATTTTTATAGGTTTACAGGAGAAGTGTATGAAAATTTTTAGAGCTATAAAAAGTCTAAAATATGTCTGAGAGTATTATCGTACACTACAATGAATTTTTTAGGTACTTTCATCAACATTTACTGTCTAAAATATGCGTAAAATACTAATGGAAATAAGCATTAGGAACATAACCTCTAAATATTTGTTTATATAAATGTTTTTTTCTCGTAAATAAAGGTGTTTTCATTTGAAATGCACGAAGAAATTGGTTTGCAGAATGATTCTATTCTATATCTATTCACAGTGAATGTATAATGTGAAGATGCTGTAACTATACTATTAGCATTACCTTTATACATATTTTTAAAGTAAAGAAAGGCATGCAGAAGAAAACAGTTCCGGGGATAAAGCTCGAATTTCGAGCTTCGTGTTAATTCCGCTCGGAAAACAGCGCCAAATACAATCGTCTTTGGCGCTGTTTTCCAAGCAGAAAAAAAATGAAGCTCGGGATTCGAGGTTTGTCCCCGGAACTGATTCCATAGGGTATTTGACAATTCTATCTTTTATTCTTTTATACTTATATACTTCATCTCTATTTACTAGCTGTAACTTCCACAAAGATTAATTCAAAAAACACATATCTAAGTTTTTTGCAACGTTCACTTTTGTCGATTTTCTCGAATTTTCTTATAATAAACTTAAAATTCTACAAAACAAATATGTGGATTGGATCAAAGTGGAGCATTTTGCATCTGTGGTAGTGGTTATAAGTTGCCGTATACTCAACAGAGCCGAGAAAACTCAAAAAATTTAAAAAACTTTTATTGCAGGAAATAGTCAGAAAGTGGCCATATGTTATTCCTGAATTTTGTCAGAATTTTTAGACAACTGGAAAAGGGTCTGGTAGCTAAAGGGTTAATGAATTTTTTGTTTCGATATAAGTTATCTCCTACATTGTAAGATATTTTATTTTCCAGTATTTCGATGCACATGATTCAGAAATATTTCTTAAGGAACTGCTTGGTAGCAGATGTTGTAATTATGATATTATTAGCAGAGCGGATGCGCCAAGTCGTAGAGTAGAAGCGCGGATAATCCGATGCATGCCGCGCATTCACCGGCTGTGTTAATTAATTAAAAAGGCAAGCAGAACGCCTCCGTAGTTGGTGAGATATGTAAGTGACCCACGTACTGTTTATTTTTCTTATTTTTATCTTTGTTTCTCCTATGCGCGTAGAGCTTTTATTAAAGCACGTGGGCTCTGCCGAATTAAAAAGTGAACTCTACTTCCATTTCGCTATTCCAGTTCACGCTCGGCTACCTCCTCGCAAGTACGTTGGTATAACCTCTCGACTTGCTCAGCTCGTTTCTTCGTCGGAACGTGCCGCTTCAATAATAGCTTCTCCTACCTAGTACTGCTCTCCAGGCGATGTTACCAGCAATTTGTGCAAATTTTGAAATGTGAGGAGAAAGGCAATGAAAAAGATTAGTGTTGGCCACTTCTTAGATTATGCTTGTAGAAAAAGAACAAAGTCAAACAAACTTTCAGTTCCAGAACAGAATTTTATAAATATTATATTATACCATTACCGTAGAGTGGGGCTATTGGCTACAACTTTTACGTATGTTTTGAGATTTTTTTAACTTTATGCGCAAAAATATTACTAATTATCAATGTTGAAAAGTTGTACTTTTTTGCACTGCCGATCTTCTAAATAGGTACTACTATTGTTCTTGTTAATGTTTTAAATTAATAAAACAATTTTTTAATATTTAATTTCTAAATAGAATAATTACTTAACTATTTAAGAATACGTTCTGAGGACAAATTATAAAGAAAAACACGAGCAACCGAGAATTTTCTATTACTTTTAAACTATTCAACTCATACAAAGTTTGGAGGTTTGACCAATTTTTTAAAATGCACTCACTTATACATATAATTATTTTTCAGTGCTTGCATAGAGGTCACATAAAATTCCACACTCATCCTCAGTAAAGTAGAAATCCTTCTGAATCTTATATGCTAGGAAATTGTTATTCTGATCCTCATTATCATATTATGATGTTGATGAATCAGTCTCCCACTTGTATTTATGTTAGATCCCTCAATCAGTCGTCGATTGGAAAGGTCAATTACAATGAAAAACAAACAAACGTTAATTGTCAAAACGTTTCGGTCTTGAGTTTGGACCCTCTTCAGTAAATATATTTTAATCAAAATCTGCAAGACCAAATCAAAAAAAATGTACAACATGACCAAAAATTTAATTACAAAATAAACAAAAAAGAAGGTATTGGTTAAATGACAAAAAAATTTTTTTTTAATAATCAATTAAAATAAGTTAATGCATAAAATAAAATGAAAGAAGAGAAATTACTCAAATGTGAACATTTCATGGTGCGAAAAGTTTGTGTACAAACAAATTATTAACATTTAAAGAGGTCTACATTATTTAAATAACAGTCAAACACGCACCTTTACAAAATTTCATTCCAAATATTTCAAGTCCGAAAAACATAAAATTAATGATTTAATATAAAATAAATAATTTTCGTCATTTCGGCATTTTCTTTTGGCTTTTTCTCGATCTCATGACGAAAAGCACTGTACTTGCCATGTCCAAACGAAAATTTTGGCTCGAGCGATTAAATCCCTCGGCTTCGCCTCGTGATTTAAACTATGCTCTCACCAAAATTTGCGTTTAAACTTGGCGAATAATGTACTATTATGTGACGTTCACAAACATAATAGGACGTAAATTTTTAAAAAAACTATTTAAATACATTTTACCAGTCTGGAAAGATTTAAATGACACAACCGGTCGCCAACCTGGCTGAACGTCTACTGAGGAACAACAATGAAAACGAAAACTTAAAAGACAATCAATAATAAAATCTATCCATAAGTAATTACAAATCCTCAAGTGCGATCAAAACAAGTAAGAAACAGGGGACTTAAAAATGAAAACAGAGAAAAGAATTAAATTTTATTTAAAATGGTTTTATAAATTTCAGGGAAACTATTCTTTTCATAACGTAAATTGACGGGAACATTTTGATGTTTATTGATAAAATAATTTTCAATAACTTTACGACGAGGTTTGTTTTTCTCATAAGCTAGAATTTCTGTATTGTCAAAGTCGAATTGGTGACCGGTATCTAAAAAGTGTTCAGTAAGAGCTGTATGATTGTTGTTATCAAAATTGGTTATTGAATATTTATGTACTGTATTTCTAGTTTCTAATTTTCTACCAGTTTCACCAACGTAGATTGCAGAGCAATTTAAGCAGTTGTATTTATATACTAAGCCCATTCGTTTGAATTTTGGAAGCGGATCCTTTAAGTTGGAGACAAACTTTCCAGAGGTTTTAATTGGTTTAAAAATTATCTTTATTTTATGATGACGTAAAACCTGTTCAATTTTTTTTATAAACCTTTGATATACGGACAAACTGTAAAATCTACAAAATTCTTCTCTGGTTTTTGATTCTTGGGAAAAGATTCAGAGTTATAAAAACGTAACGTTTATTTTTTCAAACAGTCATCAATTAAATGTGAAGGGTATCCACTGTCTTTTAAGGTATCTTTAATAAGTTTGATATTTTTGGGTCTGAAATCTGGACCTGAAATTCGGAGCATTCGGAAAAATAAGGCTCTTACTACTCCAATTTTATGGCAGTTCGGATAAGATGAATTAAAATTTAGATATCTGCCCGACCATGTTTTCTTTTGAAACCAGTCAATTTTGATATGATTATTTTTACGGATAATCAAAGTGTCTAAAAAAATTATTTTATTTTTGTTTTCAATCTCAATGGTGAATTTTAGATTATTATTGTAGCTATTAAATTGATCCAAGATAATTTGTAGTTAATTTCGCGGAACAGCTGTAGAAATATTGTCTACATATCTGTAATTGAAAGGTGGGCAAAAATTTAGTGCATTTAAGCAAGTGCTTTCCAATTTTTCCATAACTAAATTCGTTGCAGCTGGAGAAAGAGGAGAACCCATGGCCAGACCCCAAACTTGCTTATACGTTTTACCGTCAAAGTTGAAAAAAATAGAATCTAGGCACAAATTAACACATTTTATGAATTCCTCTTCAGGGATTGTTGTATTTTCAGAGATTTCAGTCCATCTCTCTCTAATACCCTGGATAACCAGATTGACAGGGATGTTATTAAAGATGTTGACTACATCTAAAGATACTAGAACATAGTCCTTTGGTAATACGTGTTTTTTAATGTTTTTAACAAAAGATAGACTGTCCGTGACGTGACAGTCATTCTTTCCAATGATCTTATTCGAAATATTGGATATGTAAGACGCTAGATTGTAAGTGGGACTATTTACCGTGGAAACAATTAATCTTAAAGGGTTACCAATTTTGTGAATCTTGGGTAAACCGTAAGCTCTTGGAGTGACAGATGTGTAATACCTTAAATCTTTAGCTTCTTTTGCAGTAAGATAGTTCTTATTTAGCATAGTAATAACCAAAATTTTTATAAAAATTTACGTCCTATTATGTTTGTGAACGTCACATAAATTATTTATTTTATATTAAATCATTAATTTTATGTTTTTCGGACTTGAAATATTTGGAATGAAATTTTGTAAAGGTATGTGTTTTACTGTTATTTAAATAATGTAGACCTCTTTAAATGTTAATAATCTGTTTGTAAACAAACTTTTTGCACCATGAAATGCTCACATTTCAGTAATTTCTCTTCTTTTATTTTATACATTAACTTATTTTAATTGATTAATCAAAAAAATTTTTTGTCATTTAACCAATACCTTCTTTTTTGTTTATTTTGTATTTAAATTGTTGATCATGTTATACATTTTTTTGATTTGGTCTTGCAGATTTTGATTAAAATATATTTACTGAAAAGGGTACAAACTCAGGACCGAAACGTTTTGACAATTAACTTTTGTTTGATTTTCATTGTAATTTACCTTTCCAATCGACGACTAATTGAGGGATCTAACATAAATACAAGGTCAAGACTGATTCGTCACATGTTTTACTTCGAATGGGGTTTTTTCCAATTTATCACATTTACGTATGGATTTTGGTTGGCGTCTCTTATGATAGAATGGTCTACATTACAAAGGAGAAAAGCTAAGTCTACTAATCAAAAGATCTTCCTTCTTCGTTGCAGAAGAGATGGTTTGATTCCTTCACATATCAACAATAAATTACGTAGTTTAAACTTTGACTTTGTTAATCTCAACAGTTCTTCTAAACTAAATCATTTATTCATGTCTGTCTCCATTGATATTTTGAACTTAGAGATTAAGGATATCCATTTATCACTTACTAAAATTAATTCTAGGTCACATGAGATTGAAAATATCTTATATAAATTTCCACCATTTAATATTTTCCGAAAATTTATGTATTTTGAATATTTAAAGTATGAAAGGTTTTTTAAAACATGTAAAATGAAATCTATTAATAAGTTTCTTTGGTTGAAGGAAACGAAAAACAAAAAATGCAATTTTCAATGCAGTAAAAAATGGTTCAAAAATCTCACTAACATCAACATCCCACAAGATGTTATTGATATTGTTTCATTGGGATCAAATCATTCAAGCTGCGATCAATCAATAAAAGATTTTCAAGTTTTTAATTTTATGGCTTCCATTGAAACGGGAATTTTCAGCCTTCCCCTTGATAATAAAAATGCTATTAGGAATCATTGCACTCAGCTAATCATGGACCATGTTACATCTCTTAAAAGGCGGAATCGGCAAAAATTTAGTTGTCATTTAAAATCTAACGGAGTTACACAATTTTTAAAAGATAATTCTGATATTTTTTTCTTAAAAGCAGATAAAGGCAATGTTACTGTGGCCATGTCAAAATCTGATTATAGAACTAAAATGTTAAATATTTTGAATAATACTAACACTTATAAGATTTCTAAATTTGAATATACTTTTACTACTGAAACAAAAAATAATGATTTGGATAATACCTTGATAAATAAGAACTATCTTACAGCAAAAGAAGCTAAAGATTTGAGGTGTTTACATCTGTCACTCCAAGAGCTTACGGTTTACCCAAGATTCATAAAATTGGTAACCCTTTAAGATTAATTGTTTCCACGGTAAATAGTCCCACTTACAATCTAGCGTCTTACATATTCAATATTTTGAATAAAATCATTGGAAAGAATGATTCTCACGTCAAGGACAGTCTATCTTTTGTTAAAAACATTAAAAAACACGTATTACCAAAGGACTATGTTCTAGTATCTTTAGATGTAGTCAACATGTTCAATAACATCCCTGTCAATCTGGTTATCCAGGATATTTGAGAGAGATGGACTGAAATCTCTGAACATACAACAATCCCTGAAGAGGAATTCATAAAATGCGTTAATTTGTGCCTAGATTCTACTATTTCAACTTTAAGGGTAAAACGTATAAGCAAGTTTGGGGTCTGGCCATAAGTTCTCCTCTTTCTACAGCTGCAGCAAATTTAGTCATGGAAAAATTGGAAAGCACTTGCTTAAATGCAGTAAATTTTTGCTTACCTTTCAATTATAGATATGTAAATGATATTTTCACAGCTGTTTCGCGAAATAAACTACAAATTATCTTGGATCAATTTAATAGCTACAATAATAATCTAAAATTCACCATTGAGATTGAAAACAAAAATAAAATTAGTTTTTTAGACACTTTGATTATCCGTGAAAATAATTATATCAAAATTGACTGGTTTCAAAAGAAAACATGGTCAGGCAGATATCTAAATTTTAATTCATCTCATCCGAACTGCCATAAAATTGGAGTAGTAAGAGGTTTGTTTTTCCGAATGCTCTGAATTTCAGGTCCAGATTTCAGACCCAAAAATATCAAACCTATTAAAGATACCTTAAAAGACAGTGGATACCCTTCAGATTTAATTGATGACTGTTTAAAAGAAGAAACGTTACGTTTTTATAACTCTGAATCTTTTCCCAATAATTAAAAACCAGAGAAGAATTTTGTAGATTTTACAGTTTGTCCGTATATCAAAGGTTTATCAAAAAAAAATTGAAAAGGTTTTACGTCATCATAAAATAAAGACAATTTTTAAACCAATTAAAACCTCTGGAAAGTTTTTCTCCAACTTATAGGATCCGCTTCCAAAATTCAAACGAATGGGCTTAGTATATAAATACAACTGCTTAAATTGCTCTGCAATCTACGATGGTGAAACTGGTAGAAAATTAGAAACTAGAAATGCAGAACATAAATATTCAATAACCAATTTTAATAACAACAATCATACAGCTCTTACTAAACACTTTTTAGATACCGGTCACTAATTCGACTTTGACAATACACAAATTCTAGCTTATGAGAAAAACAAACCTCGTAGTAAAGTTATAGAAAATTATTTTATCAATAAACATCAAAATGTTCCCGTCAATTTACGTTATGAAAAGAATAATTTCCCCGAAATTTATAAAACCATTTTGAATAAAATTTAATTCTTTTCTCTTTTTTCATTTTTAAGTCCTCTGGTTCTTACTTGTTTTGATCGCACTTGAGGATTTGTAATTACTTATGGATGGATTTCATTATTGATTGCCTTTTCAGCTTTCGTTTTCATTGTTGTTCCTCAGTAGACGTTCATCCAGGTTGGCGACCGGTTGTGTCATTAAAATCTTGCCAACCTGGTAAAATGTTTGTAAATAGTTTTTATAAAAATTTACGTCCTATTATGTTTGTGAACGTCACATATATTATTTATTTTATATTAAATCATTAATTTTATGTTTTTCGGACTTGAAATATTGAGAATGAAATGTTGTAAAGGTATGTGTTTTACTTTTATTTTAATAATGTAGACCTCTTTAAATGTTAATAATCTGTTTGTAAAAAAACTTTTTGCACCATGAAATGCTCACATTTCAGTAATTTCTCTTCTTTTATTTTATGCATTAATTTATTTTAATTGATTATTCAAAACAATTTATTGTCATTTAACGAATACCTACTTTTTTGTTTATTTTGTATTCAAATTGTTTGTCATGTTATACATTTTTTTTATTTGGTCTTGCAGATTTTGATTAAAATATATTTACTGAAGAGGGTCCAAACTCAGGACCAAAACGTTTTGACAATTAACTTTTGTTTGTTTTTCATTGTAATTGACTTTTCGACGACTGATTGAGGGATCTAACATCATAATATGATAATAATAAAACCATAATATGATTTTCATTATCATACTTAAAATGAGTTGCACCGAATATCCCCACCATGCGCGAATGGCTCTACGGCAGTTTATAAGTTTTAGACAGCCTCAAACGAGGTTAAGCCTCTGCATGCGCTAATGACCGTTATCGTCAAAAATAGTCAATTCGGACACCTGGTGGGACAATGTGAAACACATGCTACGGCGCTAGAGGGGGGATAAGATAGCACAACTAAAGGGTTAAGAAAGGCAGATTGCGGTAAAATGGGACACTCGGAATCTGGTATTTTATGAATTAATATTGCTATGTGAAAAATACATAAATGGCATTTTTATCTATGTGGTTTACACTGAAAAAAATTCTTATTTAAAAAATATTTCTTTCAGTGTACTTTTGTAATTTATGGCACTGTAAAGATATAATTGGCAAATGATTAAAAAGTTATCTTTGAGAGGACATGTCAGAAATACTAGGAGCAACCTAGTGTCATTATAACGTAACACTTTTTTTTTTGCGTTTACAAAACTGTCTTCATTTTATCGACCGTCTTTTGGAACCAGTGCGGAATTTCAGTTCAATTGCAGAAACCGAATCAAATTCAGTTCATTGTCTACTTGTAAATCCGAATTTAACTAAATTGAAAAATGAAATCTATTTAGTTGAATTCGAAATTTACGTGACAATAACCAACTTGGGCAGAATATACTTTTTTCAATTCGGTTCTAATGGTTCTTATAAGGCATGGCTCACAAAACTGGTACGATTCGAAAAACTCGAACGCATCACAAAAATTTACAATGCACCAAAAATCTTGTGTTTGAAAGAATCGCTACAATTAAAGTTTAGAATCAAACAGGATTTGAATAAAATTTTTGAAAATATTAAAGTTGGGCTATTCGCACAAGATGGGGCTACTAGGTACAACTCACTTTAAGTATGTTTTTTAATATGATAATAAGAATCAGAATAATAATTTTCAAGCATATAAGATTCAAAACGATATCTACTTTATTGAGAATGAGTGTGGAATTTTATCCGACCGCTGTAAATTGGTTAGACCTCCAAACTTTGTATCAGTTCAATAGTTTAGATGTAATAAAGAATTCTCGGTTGTCCGTATTTTTCTTTACACTTTATCATCAGAACGTAGTCTCAAATAGTTAAGTAATAATTTCAAATATAAATGAAACACTAAAAATTGTTTTATTAATTTAAAACATTAAAAAGAATTAAAAAAGTAAATTTTGTTCAATTTTTAATTTAATTTAATTAATTGTTTTAAATTCAATAAAATTTAAAATAATTCAATTTAAAAAAACATTTTAAAAAAGAAAAAAAAGAATAAAAAAGAATCAATAAAAAGAATCTATTTAAAAGATCGGCGTTACAAAAAGGTACAACTTTTCAACAATGACAATTAGTTAGTAATTATTTAAAAATCTAAAAATGGGTGATTTCTCTCCAAAATTAAGTCTTCTAACTGTCTGTAAAAATAAAAAAAGTAAAAAAATTTTTTCCTAAGCGTAAAGTTAAAAAAACGTCAAAAAATACGTAAAAGTTGTAAGACTGTAAGACTAAAAGACCCAATCTACGGTAGTGTTTATTTTCAGATATTTTGACATCGTTCTTTTCGTGTATTCTTACATCATTTTGGTCAAATATAACTAAAAAAAAATCTACCCAGCCCCCTTCAGGGGCGCAGGCACATTCTCATCGCTTGCTTCGCTCGCAAGTATGAGCGCGCCTAGGGCGCGCGTAGTGGCCGTCGCTCTTCGCGCTCCGATGGCTCGCGATTATGCTTGCGACTCATTTTATTGATTCTTTAGAAATTAAATCATGTTTAATTTTCTCATAGCGCTGAGGACTTTTAGATGGATGGATTTAGATGGATTTCTCAAATTGTCTAATCAATTACGTAATCACAGTTATTTTATTATTATTTATCGGCATTCGGAACTCGAAAGTTCATTGCCTCATCTACCCGAGACCGCCACGCGTTTCTATC
>JBAGKK010479252.1:0-17185 GCA_037177015.1 Euceroptres primus
GGTAGGTAACGAGATTATCATCAGAAGAGACTTTTCATGGGTTGTGAAACAGATCTCAACTGTATCCCTCAATATTACCCATCGAATTCAGTGTCTTTTCAGACCACATGAAGCTTTAATATTTGAAAATTAATTTTATACGAATGAGGATCTTTTTTCACAGTATAAAATTAATTTTCAAATATTAAAACTTGGTTTAATCTATAAATATTGGGTCAGTCAAAAAATTTACTTAATTTTAACAAATTTTTATTTCATTCAAACGAATATTTAGTTTAAAATAAAAAAACAATTTGTTTGGCTGTACAACAAAAATTGAATTATTTGATTTAAACAAATTTTGTTTGATTTAAACAAACTTTTTAAAATTCACACGAAAATGTTATTTAAATTAAACATAGTGCATTAAGATTTTGCCCCGAAAGGTATCTTGAAATGGTGATATTTGGAACTGGCATTAAATTTTCTTGATCAAAAACAGTTTTTATAGTGTTCTCAACCGTAAAACTAAGCCACAATTCCGGAATTATTGAGCGCGGAAAAGGGTTGTCCATATGCCACGTTAAATAGGTCAAGTTCAAAAGCAATTTATTCAAATTTAAACCCCGAAAGGCCCTATATGATTATAAGTTGCATGAGTAGAATGTATACAGCTATCGATTTGTGCAATAAAAAAGGGCACTTCACCGTTATCGATAGAATAGCCGAACTACCTTAAATCAAACAAATCTTCTTCTTAGTGACAACTTCGATATTTCGGTTATTAAGATAATTGTGCATTTTTTCCCCCTTGTCTGAACTTCGCTCTAAATTTGAATCAGTCAAAATTTTCACTGATTATTTCATTCAGTGACCCATTTTTAGCTAATTCATCAGTGAATTTTGACCGAATTGTACTGTGAAATTGACTGAAATTTAGTCAAAATTCACTGATGAATTAGCTAGAAATAGGTCACTGAATGAAATCAATGAAATTTTAACTGATTCAGATTTAGAGAGTTGGGATAAACAAATGGGAAAATTGAAACATTTTCATTTTGTTTGATTTAAATAAATTTTGTATGTAAATTTAAAAAAATTTGTTTGAAATAAACATAATTTATTTAGCTCAAACAAATCTTTTGTTTAAATATTATGTTTGTGACGGTCAAACAAATGTTAGGTTTTATTTTAAACAGAAGATTGATTCAATTTAAATAAATGTTCGATTTAGACAAAATTTACTTGCCTACTTCTCAATAATAAATAATAAATCATAGACATTATAAAAATCATACATTATAATAATCATAGACATCTTAAAAAATTCTTGAAATTTCAAATATTTTTAATGCAGATACATTCTGTAAGTTTTTGCCAGATACGCATACTAAATGTAAACATTACATTTTCATGCGTGCATTAAATTTAATGTGCATATGTTGAGAAAACAACGTCCAATACGTTACATTAAAAATTCTTGAAATTTAAGTCTTTTCTAACAGTAAACCTATATTTCACATGATCACATAAAAATCAAATATTTCTCACATAACATATTGCTTCACCAGCTGCCATCGACATAAAAATTGCCCCCAACAATTACGTTTTAATGCTTTTTTACTGGACCACATATTTTTAGTTTTTATTCCCGCGAATGTGAACTTTTCAAAAGACAAGTTACGATATCCTTTAAAGAGTTTAACACCCGAGGCGCGTCGTTAATCGAGCGACTTTACCGAGATCTGCAATGTCTCGTGTTTGCAGTGCAAATTGCAACCTAAATGTAGCATTGGAGATAAGTCGAGTCCGTGATTAGTGGGACTTTAAAGTTTAAACCACGGAACAAATTAAAAATCAGTGCAAGACATGCGATTACAGGTGGGTTCTGCAGATCCGGATCGAAAATTTATGTGGCGATGCTACGCAAACCGTGAGTTTTCCCTTTAACGACATTTTAACCGACGTCTGGAAAAAAGTCGATGTTAAAGAGCTCAGCCTGTTCTTTTTAAGGAAGCTGTGTTCGCCTATTTGATTCTGTCGCTAATTGTAGCGACTCTCGTTATACGCATTTTATTTTCCAATTTGCACAAATGTGCAGCCATGTTCCACGTGACATTAATCGAGGATGACAATGTTTAATTGGATAATTAAATGCCGGGAGCCGATAAGAATATATAATTGAGATTAAAGTTTAGTTTACCATTTAAGAACGTTGGAAAATGTTATCTTATTAGGTCTGGAATTTATGTAATGTAGATATGCGTTTGGACGGGGAAAAAATTGCAACTTCATAGAATTTACTTGTGGAAATTGTATCAAGGATCAGAATAATATTTGGAGGAGCATAAAGAAAACCACACTACACTGAAAAATATTTGGTTGAATCACAACCTTTCTATTATTAGTCAACTAAAGAATTTTCTATGCCAATTGATTAATATCAGATTGTTTAGTTGATTTCACCAAATATAAATATAAAACCAAAAAAATAAAAGCGACTATGCATGCACTTTTTTATACGCTTAATATCAGGAAACCTAATATTCATTAGTTACTTAATTACAATCAATTTTAATAACATCTAATTTATAATTTTGTTGTCCAATATGCTATCAAACTTCTGAATCTAATATTTTGAAAGCGAAAAAGCATTACATCAGTTTTAGAAGATGTAAAAATGTTCACCTGTTAAAAGATGTAAAATTAAGTTTATATTTCAATGAATTTTTTAAATTCGTGACAGCTTTCGAAATAATTAATGTTTTTCAAAATTCTTGGGCTCATTTTATATTAGATATTATTTATTTAGCAAACTACACTAAACAAAATTTGTAAAAATTTAAATTAAATGAAGTTTTCCATATTTTACGAATTATTAATTTAATCCATAAAAAAATACATATTGAAATTTTTATTATTTTTGCAATATTTTCTTATAGAATTGGAAGGTTACAAAAAATGTTTCACAATATATTTTTTATTTAAAAATGCATTTTTATGGATATTTATTATGTTTTTCAGGATATTATTCTGATATGATTTTCGCAAAAAATTATGAATCTGCAATTTTTCACTTATGACACAAACTCACTAAAAAAAAAACAAAAAAAAACATGAGGCAGTTTTTTGGTAAAAAAGCAGTTTTACGTTGTTTCTTTGGTCTTTAGATAATACCTTCTTTTATAAAAATATAGTAATTGCAAAATACCTTCTGATGAAAGTACAATTATTATACAATTTTCATAGAATTGAAGAAATTGTTTTTGCCCGTTTTAGGTAAAAGTTTCTATTTACTGAGCAGTATGACTCTAAAAACAATATATTGTTTAAAAAGTATTTTAATGATATGATTTTATGGTTTATTTTCATAATTTAGTAACATTATTAACGACTATGCAGAGCTAAAGAAAGTTCTGGCAATGTTTTTGAAATGAGTCTTCGACTACAAAAATACATATTATGGAATAAAATTTTCTTTCCATATTTACCTTTTGAAGTATTTTAAACAAAATCTTGTACGGGTCATTGCCAAAAAGTTGCGAAATTAGTGATGCCGTTTGTCGAGACTCAAGGAATGTAAATAAATTAATAATAATATAAAATATTAAATTATTAATTAATATTTTGTAACATTTCAAGTTCTTCAATTCAAGGACTTGAAATATTATAAAATATAAATAAATAATTTAATATTTTATATTATTATTAATTTTTTACATTCCTTGAGTCTCGACAAACGGCATCACTATGCGAAATTCAAGTCCCGACAGTTTTAAACATTTTCATTATTTAATATATTTTTTTTTTGAATACCAGTGAGAAAAAGTACTTACATCGAAGTAGTTTTTGGTAAAGTTTCAAAATTTTATATGTCTTTGTTTAGAAATGGGAAATTAAAATATAACCAAAATGTCCACTCGGTAACCTGTCCCCAAATACAGATGTTAGAAAAAACTTCAATTACTTTACTTGAGGTTTTATTTAATTACCGCCATTTTATGTAGCGCCACCACAATAGGTCTAATTTAAACAAAAAAAGCTGATGAAATAATACTAAAAGATGTTCTTATAAAATTATATGAAAAATTCATAGCTTACTTAACACATTCCTTTATGGGGATGCAGGGCCGGCGGAACATCCCTCGTGTTTCTTTCGCTCATTAAGAAGTGCAAATGCAAACAAATGAGAATAAGCGAGACAAGAGCATATGGAAAAACGGCATTTGTTTTCCATATGCTCTCGTCTCGCTTAATCTCATTTGTTTGCATTTGCACTTCTTAATGAGCGAAAGAAACAGATAAGGGATGTTCCGTCGGTCCTGTGGGGATGGGTCAAAAAAACATTTGTTTAATTTAAACAAATATTATTTTAATAAAAAATTGAATTAAACGAGCTTTTTTCTGATAAAACAAATGTTTTTTTTGTATAAAGAAATTCCACATTCCTGTTTTATTAGCTTAAATTATATTCACATTCGGAAATGTGTGAAAAATAAACTGTGAACGAAATTGAATGTCGCTCCACCATAATCCATGCTACACGTCTGGAAATTTCATTATTTAAAAAAAAGTGATCTACAATATTGTTTCTTTATCTTCTAGAATCGAAAAAAAAGTTTGAGAAGAAAAATTGATTATTGCGTTTTTAATCTGCAGCTTTAACCATCTTTCATAACCAAAATTGTCGATTCCACAAAAATTTCACTTTTCAAGCAGCTTGAATATGGTTGTAGTCAAAAACTTTTCAAAATAATAATCATTCACTGTCTTTCACTGATCCAAGGATCTTTTAACCTATCAATTTTTTTCGTAATAAGTTTATTTTTTCTGGTAATTATTGAACAATTATTGTTGATAGAAAATTGCTAGAAAGGCTATTTATCATAATTTTCTGCAATTTCAGGTTTTGCTCTATCTTAGGTACTACCATGTTTCATAAAATAAATTATTTGAATATATTTTAATTCAAAATTCAGCTTGTTATAGCCGCAAATCACTTGTTTTTAACCTGATATATATCTTTCAATTTACATATGTATTTTAAAATATATATTTTAAAATTTAAATATGTATATGTTTTTGGTATTATAAATATATTTGTAATAATCACTGGCATGGAATTTAACGTTGTTAAGAGTCAAATTCTTAGCTTTGAAGGATTCAAGGAGTTATATTAAAAAAATAATGAGCATTGCCTGTTTATTAACATTAATTTTTATTCTCAAAAATCAAAAGTTCGAGAGAATAGCCCATGTACAGTAAAGCTGAAGGCTTCAAAATGTTGTAAACTAGTTGTCATTTGCTTACAACATTTTGGTTTAGATTTAACAGATTTACTGATGTGTATGCATAATTTTTGGAATAGTGACTATTAATAATATTCATTATACACAAATTATGCATAACTTATACATAATGAACTATAGATAGTCAGTGTGCAAAAAATTATGCATACACAATAATCTGAAGGTATCAAAATGTTGCAAACAAATGACAACTAGTTTCCAACTGTTTGCAACATTTTGATACCTTCAGATTTAGTTTTAGTGTATATGCATAATTTTTTGCATATTGACTATCTCTAGGCCTAGTTTATTATGCATAAATTGTGCATAATTTTTTTAGCCCAGTTTTCACATAGAGAATTTCGAATACCTTGATACGCTTCAAATATAATTTCGAAATAACTTTCCTTCTTTTTGATTTTATGACATAATTTCTTATCAAAATTGTAGCGCAGTAATGGAAATCAAATATTGACAACGTTCAACAATTCTTATTTGGATGAGCAATTTCACTTGAAGAGAAAATTGTGTAATTAAATGCAAAGTGTAAATGCACGCATCAACGTTAATGTGTATGTTTGTAATCTGTTATTTATGATGCTGCTTTAAACCGGCGTGAGTGAAGTTGTTGTTTCACTCTACGACAAAGGAAGTAGGTGTTACAGAATAAGATGAATAGAAATAGTAGTTGTTGCGCGAGAGCCGTTAAATCCAAGAATAGCCATTTACTAGTGCCCCGGTCATCTTCTTGCACCGAGGCGAGCGTCTGCGTCATGAATGGGTGGTAATGACGGCTATCAGGTGATTAGGGCCGGTGAGCCTGTCAGAGCCGTTAGCTTCTCTACGGTTATTTTCTCTAGTCCTCTAACTAAAGAAGAAGAGATCCTTCTTAAAGTCATAATACATTTTCAAACTACAAATTATAATTCAAAATTTTTATCAATTTATCGCCTAGAATCTACAATTTCTATATAAAAACTATTCCGACACAAGTTAAGACATTTATAAACTTTTCTTTAGCAAATAAACTAAAAAATTTCTCTTGCAAAAAGGTTAATGAAGAGTCTATTCAACTTTCTAAGACCTCAAATCCTTTCTGGGAAGGAAATAAATATTTTTGTGATAATGATTGTTTTGGAAAGCTTTTTTAGTGGCTTTACTTTCTAGCAGGAAAAATAAAAAAAAGGGTATTTATAAAATCGATGTTGGCAATAAAAAAAATTATATAAGGCCTAAGTATATAATATAAATCAGAATTTGTTGCGTGACTTGGAAAGATTATCACTGAGTTTCGAAGAGAGATTAGATAACTAAAAAGGAGAGAAAGTGATAGAAAACTCATTTGAGGACAAAGCTGCTTTTTCAGGAAAATAAAGTGAGCATAACCAGCAAAGAAACGCTTTAGATATCATGATATAAAGACGTGTTTAAGGGAAATAAAATCAGAGGAAATTATCTGTAATTATAAATTGCATGACACTTGCTCGTAAAAGAAAATAAATGAAAGAGAAAAATAAATAAAACAGAAAGAAATAAAGGATAATAAAAATAAATAAAAATTATCTTGCGATTAGATTTTAATAATTAAATTAAATTAATTATTAAATAAGTGAATTTATTTAAAAGTAGTAGTTTTACAAATAATTAACAGTTCATTCTATACTCATTGCGTTTTTGTAATTATACTTTTGTATTTACGACATCTCTATGACCAAGTTATCAAGGTTTAAAGAACTTCATTAACATTTAATAAATACGTACAGTGCAAAAAATTATGCTAATTTTTTATTAGTTATTAAGCAATCTTCTTCCTAGAAAAGCAAGAACTCAGCTCTTTTTTTCGTCACGAGTTTTTATTTTAATGAAAACGGTACAGTTTCTCAAAAGCTTGCTAAGAAAGGTGAGAACATAATTAGATAGAAATTCGGCTCTATTATTTCAACATTCCCGCAAAGAAAATATCAAGAGATTCCTAGAATTGCATTAAGAGTCCTGTTCATAATTGAAAATTTTGTTAACAGAAAATTAAATTGAGAGAATAATAAATAATGTTTCCCCTATTATGAAATATGAAAAATGGGTCTTTAATTGATTTTGAAATTAGAATTCGACAATGTCTTGTTAAGTCATTGCTTTTGACATTGAAATATTAAAAACATATTTCTTATCGTCAATCAAAATTCATTTATTAAACTTTTTTTTTAATTCCTATTTTGAATTTCTCCAACGCAACACTTTTCCAAACAAAGAGATTGTAGTTCACTAGAACTAGAAGACTAATTTCTTTCAAGAAATCATTAAGGCATCCGAAACGGCCTTCAGGTTTCACAATCGAGTTACTTTAGCATCCGGGACCGCTCAGAATGTACACTTTGGTACTAGAGTAAACCGGTCACCTTGTGACAACCCACTTTTTTGATCAACTTTTTACTGCTCCCGGTGAAGGTAAATCTAGCTGGAGGCGTTAGGGACAACAAAAAATTAGTCGAAACTATTTTTAGTGACATTAAAAACAGGAAGGAGATTTAAAAATCCTTTTGGTTTAAGTATAGCTTGTGAAAATTGCACTCTGAGAAAATAAGTCCCTCGAGATTGTTAAAATTGCATGAAAGGCAAGAGAGAATAGTCTTACGTGACGAAAATTAGATGTATGTTTAAATTTTCGGAGTTTCTTTCTTAATCAGAAGTAGATTTCTCTAATTTGATGGCAATCCAACTTTCACCTGCTAGTTAAAAAAAGGGTTCGTACTACTTCGATAAAAACTTTTATTGAAATAACTTTTATTTCAATGTTTACTTAGACTGGATTAAACTGAGGTTTTTTGTTATTAGAGCAATTTAAAGTGGCACATAAATAACTCTGATTTTGCCCTTATAGATCATAATTATAACTTTAGTTAGATAACTCTTTTTTTGGGTTAAGGTAATTTTACCTCTAATCATAATCATTAGAGAAATAATTTTAAATTACAGTTTTTTATCTTTTCTTTATTTAATTTTAAATTGATATAGGGAAAATGTAGATTGTAATTGAGGTTCTCCACAAATCGGAATGTAATTGGAATGATACTTTTGCAAATCCTGAAACCTGAATGAATAAATTTGATTCTGAATGAAAGCATTACTTAATATCAATTATTTTAATTTCTTACTAGAAAATTCTTTTTATGAATAATTGAAAATTCTATTATCGGTTGGTGTAAATGAGTAAAGGATAGTTTTGAATTTGATTTTAAAAAAAAGTCATAATCAAGTAGTTAATTTTAACGTGATTATTATTAGGGACTTAAGAAATGAAGTGTTATGTGCAGAAGTCGTGCTAAGGAAATGGAAAGTCTGGGAAACTAAATTAACTTCCCTAATAAACTTCCGCGACGGATAATCGGCATTCGTTCTCCCGGAACTCCAATTAAGTCACGTGCATCCATCCAATAATATAAAAAAATCCCTGCCAAAAAACTTATTTCAGTTAAATAAACGCTTATTTTCCCACATTTTTGAATTTTATGCTATTTTTTTATAGTTCTTTGTTATTTAATTTTCTATATTGTTTTATTTTATAATTACAAATTCATGACATACATCGAGAGAAAACTCCATAAAAAGTTGCATAAAATCCCAAAAAAAGTAAAAAACACCTTGATCTCGATGATAATTATTTTTTTCAGATCGGAAAAAAATCAGGGGCAATTTTTCACTATAAAAGGTACAATTTCCAGGAGTGCCGTTTTAGGAAAAAATAAAGGCTTTTTTTGACCACCTCTTTCAATTTTTGTCTGTCAGGTAGAAAAATTCTGCATAATTATTTATGATAAACGAATTACCGATATAGTTACTATTCAAATTCACTATTCACTATTCTAAATTTCATATACAGTAAATCTGAATTAAATATGTTAAATCTAAGGCCGAGGATATTGTTACGGAATTTCCTGTAAAACTAGCGAACCTTTTTCTGATCAAACAAGTGTTTTTTTTAATATGAACAAATTTTCATATCACATCAAGAAAAAGAGGTTAGAAACGATTTTTTTACTTGAAAATAAGTTTTCTCTGAGTATAAAGTAAATGAATTTTCAACCACAGTAAATGAAAATTTGTTCAATTTTTTTAACAGAAATTTCTAACAGTGTACAACTTTTTACTAAAGTTTTAGTCAGCAACGACTATTAATTAAAAGAAATTTTCACTAAAGGGAATTATAGTGACTCACTTTTCACTGATTCAGATTTAGAGATTTCGAATTTACTGTATATATATATTTTTTGTAAAGTGACTATCGATCATTCATTATACATAAATTACGCATAATTTTTTCACCTGGGATGTACGAGAATTTTGAAAAAGTATGCTGGAAGTGTTGGGAAATGTAAGGGAATTTTATTTTATCTATCACAATTTTCTTCTGGAATTACATTGACACTGTTTGAAATTTCTTGAAAGTTCATTTACTTTTGATTGAAAATTCATTTATTTTAAATAAATTTTCAAGCAAACTATAAAGTTGGAAGTTTTTAACGCATACAGGATGTGTATAAAATTTCATATACTAATAATTTGAAATTTAGTTAAATCTTTTGAAAAATTAAAGCGTGTCTTGAAATTTCGATACACCGGATGTTGAAAATTATATTGTTCATTTTGAAATTTCAAAATCAGAATTCAAATTTTAATGCAATTCATTGAAATTCCACACTCTCTAAATCTGAATCAGTCAAAATTTTCACTGATTTCATTCAGTGAAAATTTTGACTGATTCAGATTTAGAGAGATAGAGATATTAGAGATATTAGAGAATATTATATTTCTCAGTTCGAAATTTCTAAACCAGAAGTGTAAATTTTAAAGAAATACATTGAATTTTAAAATACGTAGTTGAATTTTCAACTCCCAGCTTTTAAAATTCCAGATACACAGGGATTCGAATATTTCTTTACTCGGTTTGAAATTTTAAAAACATCTTTTGTAATTTCGGCTATCAGGATCTTGCTCTCTAATTTTGATGCATATTTGACGTTTCGCGAGGAAAGGGACCTTAGGGTTAAAAAATCGATTTTCATTTTTTTGATGCTATCGATCATTTTTGAATCGCTTTTTCATATTAAAAAGAAATTAAATTTCTATCTGCAAAATTGGAATTGTTATTAAGCTGCAAAGTGAAGCGTGAATCGCCTTTTTCGACGTTTGCGGATGACCAAACCGTCTCTTCAGTCGCTTGTACTGAAAAATTTGCCTGCTAACCCTAAGGTCCCTTTCCTTGTGGAACGTCACATATTCTGAAATATCATGAAAATTCAGATTTCAAGAATAAAAGTTTATTTACGTCGAGAAATTTGTACATTCAATTACTTTACTTGAAGTTTTATTCAATTGCCGTAACTAAATCAATTTTCAAGCAAAAGTAAATTAATTTTCAACCAAAATAAACAATTTTTCAACTAAAATAAATGAATTTTCAACAAATATGAAATGAATTTTCAACAACAGTAAATGAAATTTCAACCATAAGTAAATGAAAAGTGTGGTTTAAATTTCAAGAATTTTCTAACAGTGAAGTAGTAAAGTGACGTATGAGACTATCTATTCATTTGTTGCATTACGGACGGATGACACGTATTATCCTCGACAATTATAAGGAATCAGTCTCGCAAAGCAACGCTGAATCAGCCTTTTCTAAAATTAAACGTGCGTGTGTCTCGACGAGACCTAACCGTTTCTGTAATCCGCTATGCGATCATGAACGTAAATTCCAGATTCCCCTTGAACTCTACCTGGCTAGCTTATTCATTGACCGCATTGTATATGGTAATAAAGAAAGTGTGTAAGTGAGTGCGAAGGCACTTCTTACCATTGGGAAAAAGGGGGAAAAAAACACCTATGATTTACACACGTCCTTGCAGGTGTTCAATCGATAATCTGCCTATGGCTACTGAACATCCGCTTTTCTCGTTACTTATTTATTTTAGTAGTTTACTAGTTGAGAAAAATTTAGTTAGAGAGTGGCAGTAGCTAAGAGTAATGTATGTCTGCAAAAAATTATGCATACATGGTAAATCTGAAATGTTGCAAACAAATGACAACTAGTTTTTAACTTCACTGTTAGAAGCAATTTCAATTACTTTAGTTGAAGTTTTATATAATTACCGTAACTGAATCAGTTTTCAACCAAAAGTAATTGATTTTTCAATCAAAAGTAAAATGAATTTTCAACCACATTATTGAAATTTCAACCACAGTAAATAAATTTTCAATCACAGTAGCATTTTGATACGTCCAGATTTACTGTATATGCATCCTAATTTTTAGCATAGTGACGGTCGATAATTCATTATACTACATAAATTATGTATAATTTTTCCATCTGGGATAAATGAATTTACTTTCGTTCCAATTCTTTATACCAATGAATTTTCTACGTACATAAAGTAACATTTTGTCATTAAAATTAAAAATCATGGAACTTTCTCAAAAATCAAACTCTTGAAACACTATATTGTTTTTAAAGTCATACTGTTTAGTAAATAGAAACTTTTACCTAAAACAGGCAAAAACAATTTCTTCAATTCTATGAGTATTGTGTAATTATTATAACTTTCGTCAGAAGACATTTTGCAATTACTCTACTTTTATAAAAGAAGGTTTAATTTTTTAATAAATAAGTCAGTTCAATAAGTTATTTAAAATTTATAATATATTTAAGTATTTAGAAAATAATTTAATAAATTAAATTTTTTTTGGGCGACTAGTAAGAACAATTCTTTTATGAAAATTGATTATTTCGTGAATAGTAACAAAGTTTGGGGCTTAAGTCTTTATTTTTTATATTTCTATAAGATGTCAAGAATCTGCATTTCTCAACAAACATTTTGTGTAACGAAAACCTTTTTTTACAAAAAATGGTTCAAACATGAAATGTAAATTACCTAATATCCACTTTCTGGCTCATTAGAGGCAAGATCTCATTTTTCATTTTCATTGGCACAATAAAAAAGGAGGGAGAAAAAGGAAAAATTCTTGATATCTTACACAAATATAAAAAATTTTGGGAGATGAACTTTAAAATTAATTTCTCTGATTAAAAATGTACACTACTTAATGAATTATTTTAAGCAAATAAAAAATTATAATTATAAATGATTTTATTTTTATTTTTCTTGATTATAGATAGAGTATGAAAGAGTATATGATGTAGAGTATAATAGAGTGAATACAATTTTTTCAATTATGTCAAGAGTGTGCCAGCTTTAGAAAGTGCGAAAGTCCAAGAATGGGGCCAATCGCACCAATCTGGCATTTTGTGTCTCAAATTAATAAAACTGGTTTTTAATTATGACCCCTGCCATACATGCTTAGAGTTTGAGTTATTTTTACATTTCCGTTTATTAAATCTAAATTTTGCGGATTTACGGAATAGCCAGGACTATTACTAAAATAAAAAAGTGTATTAAAAGAACACTTCAGGTCCGGCCACAACGAGGAAAAC
Organism: Euceroptres primus; assembly: GCA_037177015.1. Classification (NCBI taxonomy): domain Eukaryota; kingdom Metazoa; phylum Arthropoda; class Insecta; order Hymenoptera; family Figitidae; genus Euceroptres; species Euceroptres primus. Next base: position 12,751 of record JBAGKK010479252.1, read on the forward strand.
CACATATCGACCTTCTAAAAACACTGCACCGTGATCCCTTTCTAAAAGGCAAAAAAGTAAATGATTTACAGAGTTCATTTTTCATCATTGACGTCACAAAGTTTAATGGAACATTTATTAGAAGAAAAAGGATAATTTCTCTCCCTATAATGTCTTCTATAAATTCAAATAAAATAGTTGAAGTAAATGATTCTTTTCTGCTTCATTATCAGCGAAGATATTTTATCAAACATATTTGAAAATACTTGATTTATTATTTCCTCTTCTGATTTAATTGATTTAATTGATTTTTGGGTCTTTTGAAACATCCCTTTCCTCTACTTTAATCAGATTTCTGAATTCCAATTTATTAACTTCAAAAAAATGTAAATTTTTACGAACGAATAAGGAAATTTAAAATTTAAATGACGTTTTTAGATCCTTTTGGGATTTTTTCAGTTTAGTCGATTAATTTAATTTTTAGGAGAGTGGCATCATCAAGAGATCACCGTCATTCCAGACCGGATGTTTCTTACCGATGAGAAACCCACAAATTGGAACGCAATACTTAATACTTATACTACTCGAGAGTATTTAAAGATCGAGGTTGGAAGTCAGGGTGAGGCAGAGGAGGTACGGTGTATCTTCCAAGTATAGTTCGCAAAGTAAATTCTCACCTGCCCTTGAAAGTAACAAGTCGTGAGAAAGGCCATGGCTTAAGGGGACATTTCGACTTTCAGTTTTGCTTCACAAAAAATCGGAACGCTCTTCAAGTCTTCAATATTGCTGTCTGCCTTTTCTCAAACGTGCTTGTAACTCAGAGATATGAATTATTACTCTCATGAGAAAAATAGTTCAGACGCAATTCCCTTCACCAGAGTGACAATAAGTGTCTAATTTTCTAATGCATAGAACAGAATTTTAAATTAAACAGAGATCACAGTCAGTCTCCTATTTCCCCTTTTTACGTATTTTTCCCCTTTCCCTTTATTATTTTAAAAATCCCCCAAAATCCCTTTATTTCAGAACTTTTTGCCCTTTTCCCCCCTTTTCCCTTTTTTATTCAAGGTTCTAATTAATTTTTTAAGAATTATAAGAAGTAAAAACTTATGACATTTAAAAATTCTTTCAGTTTTATAAAATTTCCCATAATTCCCAAATTTTCAAATATTCCAAACTCTTCCACAACCGACTAAAATCTAGGATTTTCAAGAATCTTTTAAAATCCTTCAGACTCTCTCAAAATCCTCCAGATTCTTCTAAAATCTTCCATAATTTTCAAAAAGTTTTTCAAATCTGTTAGAATTCTTTAAAATTACAGACTGATCTATAATTTTTTAGACTCTTTCTAAGTCTTTCTAATCTTTAAAATTTTTCCAAAATCTATTTAAATTTTCCAAAATGTTTTAGACTGTTCTAGAATCCTTTGAACTCTTCCATAACTTAGAATCTTTTGAACGTTTCCAAAATTTTTTAGAATCCTCCTAAATGTACAAAAGACTATCGAAATTTTGCCAAATCCTTTAGAATCTTCAAAACTTATCAGAAATCTGTAAAAATTCCCCAAAATATTCCAGACTGTTCTAGAACCTTCTACAATCATCTATAGTCTTCTGAAATCTTCCATAATTTTTCAGAATGTTCTGGATTTTCCTAAACTTAGAAAATCTAAAAGAATATCCCAAAATTCTTTAATATTCTTTAAATATACTAGACTATCCCAGAATTTTCTAGAATTCTCAAGAATATTCTGAGCTCCAGAATTTCTATAATTCTGCAGAATCATTTAGATCCCTATAAAATCTACAAATAGACTCACATAATCTTAAAGAATCTTCAAGAATGTCTTCAGAATCTTCAAAAAATTTTGAAAGTCTTCAAAAAAAGGAAATCAGGAAGAGGCTAGAAGGTTTTAGAAGTTTATGGCAGAGTTCAAAACATTTTCAAAGATAGATCCTAAAAGTTTAAACATTTTTTTAAAATTCCAGGCAACTTCCAAGATTTTGAAAGTGTAGAAGTTTATGGAGTATTTTATTAGATTCTAGACAGAAATATAAAATTTTTTAGAATTTTTTTTTAAATTCTGGAGAATTGCAGAAAACTTATTCAGGGAATTTCATTTGATGAACATTTTTTAATTCAGTGATTTTATAATTGATAATTCAACATATCGTTAAAATTATTTTTCGGGAATATTATAGAGCTTCTGATAATATTTTTATGATTTTATTGGTTTAGTTGCTTTTACCAAAAGATTAACTGAGCTATTTTTTCCTTTTTCTTGTTAAACGACAATGAAGTTTAACATCTACAGATGGGATATAATTTATTTATTTTAAAAGAAAAAATTTCCCCCTTTTCAAACAAAAAATCCCCTTTTTCGAGAAAGAAGTCCCCTATTTACCCTCTAAAATTCAACTACTGAGCCGCTGTGATCCCTAATTAAATTCTCGCTGAAACTTTCATTTTAATAAATATTATGCATTTTAATTCAAAGTTAAAGTTAGGGATGCAAAATTTCCGAAATTACAAGTAAGTTTGAGTAACCAATATTGTAAATGTTTGAAATCAGTGAAATTGATGATTTTAAAAGCGTTTTTCAATTTTCATTTTTTTAATGAGTAACTAATTTGGTTATACATATCAGGGTTTCTATACCTGAAAAAACCTGGAAATGTCAGGGAATCTTTTTTGAAGTCAGGGAATTTTTTCGAACGTACTGAATGTTTTTTTTTAATAATTGTAACAAAATTAAATAACGATATTTACAAGGACTGGAAAATATATTATTCGTAATAAACTCGTGACATTGTATACTTATTCCGATTTAAATTGAACGCTGGAGGAAAAAAAACGAAAAGCCTTGGAGGTAAAAGAACTTGAAGCGAAATGTAGGAAAATTCTGGCACAAGCACAAAAAGAAGCCATCGCACTCGAAGAAAAATTGTAGAAATAAAAAATTAATCAGAACAGAATATATTTAAGAAAATATTTAAATGTTTTATTCCTATAACGTTATTTTATTTATAAACGTTGTTTCGTTCGTTAACGAAGAGAAGTTATTTAATTTAACTGTGTTTTGTATTCTCTATTACATGTTCATGTAGATTTTTTCACAAAACACCATAAGTACTCTTATAACATAATGTATTAAATAAACATTATTTTGAAATACATCTGTTATTTCACTGTTTTATCATCCGTCATATTTTTTCTAAATTTAATAAATTTAAATAATTATAATTTAAACATTTACATGTGGATAACAAATGGGGTTACTCAATTATTAGATAATGCTTTAATGGGGGCGGGAGTTTTATAAAATTCCGTATTGTATATTTAAATGACCAAAAAATGATACCTGGGAAAATCTAGAAATACCTGGAAAAAACCTGGAAAAGTCAGGGAATTTTTTTTCGGGATTTGAGTAGATACCCTGTCATATAAAAACAGTTGCTTTGTTTCGAGTTGTCGATGATATTTAATTGTATTATTAACTATTTGTAATAATGAAGTCTTATTCAGAGGTTAATATTATATTTGGTTATAATCAATTGCAGTTGATATTGAATTTGATTTTAGTGGAATTTAGGAATATTAATTTCCTTTTTTTAAAAAATTTCTTGAGTACACTCTTTATTTGATTTTTTACAACATTTTGTTCCAAATTTGATGTTTTTCTCATACATTCATGAAATTCTATGGAGATTTATCTTTAAAATGTGCTAAAACATTTTAAAATGTTCATTATTTCGTAGTTTATTCAAAATTTTAGAGAAAATCAAAAAATTTACTATTTTTCTGTTTTTCAATATTTCTTTACAGAATTAAACTTTCTAGCTTCAAAGTTTGGAAGCTTTTAGATTTGAAAACGAACTAAACTTTTATCCAAAATATTATCCAAAATTATATCCAAAAATATTTTATCCAAAAAAGGTTGATAAATTAATAAAAACAGGAGTTATCTTCTAAAATTAATTTGACCAACAGAAAATTTACAGTATTGCAAATAATACTAGAAAATTAAAAAACTTATAAGAAGAATAAAATAAAATTCAGTCAGCAAATTGTGATAAGTCGAATGATAAGTAGATTATATTATTCTACCCAAGATTATGCAATCAAAAATATAGTGTCATAATAAATGCAGTAGTTTGCCAGACCAAGGAACTGGTATTTTATATTTAATTCTATATTATTATTTTTCCTATTGTTTTTAAAGATATAAGCCAAAATTACCGGAATGTGCAATTCACTTAATAACGTTAATTTACAGCTAACATTTCAGATTTAATTTCGTCTAAGAAATATAAAGTTATTTGACGTTACTTACATAATTGAATTAAAATTCTTTTCCCTCTACTACAATATTTTTCACATATTATTATTATTTATCGGCATTTGGAACTCGAAAGTTCATTGCCTCATCTACCCGAGACCGCCACGCGTCTCTATC
>JBAGKK010479363.1:0-17183 GCA_037177015.1 Euceroptres primus
GGGCTCACCAATGGTAACTCAACGGTTACTCAATGGTATTTCCCAACGGTATTTCAACGGTTCTCGAATGGTACATTCACGTTCATCTTTCATGTTAAAATATTTCAGGTTGAAGTATTTTTTATATGGACGAATTTTTTTAACCTTGAATGTTCAGATAAATTATTTGTAGTAGGTAGAATCATTAGATTCTTTTATCGTTTCTATTATTGGAAAATAATTTTCTATTATTATTAGTTTTCTATGATTGGAAAATCTTATTGAATTTTAAATATTTTCAATTCGATTATGCCAAACGTGACAAATATTACAGTTGGATTGGCAGTATTTTATTATAACACAACGATTCTGAAATTAATAAAAGTGAAAGTAATAAATGCTTTAAATTTTAGAGCGACAAATTAATTGAATATTTTCGTGATCACATTCTATTATACCTTTGAATAGTTATTATTAGGTTTGAAATAATAACATAAAACTTTCATATAAAAAAAATTCCCTTGCAAACAATAATTTTTCAAATTTCAATTTTAATATATTTCTCAGTTACCTCGGGCTAACTATCGACAACATCCAAGCGGTGCGATAGCTCAGTTGGTTAGTGCGTACACTAGGTTTAAGTTTAGATAGTTTTAGGTAGGGTTCGAATCCCCAGCGTGTGCGATGTTTCAAAGCGTTTGAGCGTGCGATTATATGTGTAAGTGACCATACGTGCAATTGTGTAATGTAATGTAATGTAACACACATAAATTAACAAACATAAATTGAGTGTAGTAATAATATATAAAACAATTTTTTTGTGTAAATTAATCATTACATCGCATCATCTGTTTCGAGCTTCCCATTCTTAATACTTGCATACTAATCTCTTCAAGTAGAGACAACGTGGAAATGAATTCCTTGACTTATCTTAGACTGAGTACCTGATTTCTACCACTGATCACCATGTTTTTTAGTGTCAATAATGTGTGGGTTCATTATTTACCTTATATTTAGATAACTAGTAATCCAGTAGTATCGTGGAATCACGTTCGAACGTCGAGCGCACTATCCACGCTTGGTACACTAAAAGTTACTGAACTGTCCATGCACTCATGCTAGGAGCGCTGAACTCTCTGTGCCTTCTGCTCTGCTCTCATAAATACCACGAGCGTGTTATACAACACAGAACTTCTGACTCGAATTTTTTCTGTCACTCGAGTTCAGTTATTCGTTACTGGACTATCAGCACTGTAGACTCAAGTCTTGACTTCCATTTTTCTCCGTGTACAGAACAAATTGGATTGGGATAAATATTCTCCAACACATGGACTTTATGTAACTTTTTCCGTAGAGTCAAATGGCGCAATCAGTCTTTCCGTAAATCACAAATGGTTTAAACCATTTTTGTTTAAACGATTGAAAAATTAGATTTTTTTATTAAAAAATATCTTGAGATCAAATGCTCTCATCCTAATATGAAATTTTCTGGTATGTCTATTGGCCTACCCATGGGCCTTAATATATTAAAAATTGTGTATAACTTTATTAAATGTTTACAAATTTTCAATTTATGACCATTTTTGTTACTGATTATCATTCTAATAATAAATCACAACGATTTTAGTACAAAATAATTTTTTTCTACAACAAACTGGTTCATTGGAGTTTTTTTACATTTAAATTGTTTATAACAATTAAATAAAATGTAAATGTAAATAAAATATAAAATCAACAACAAGTTTGTTGAAGTAATTTGTTCAGAGATAAAAAATCATATTTTTGAAATGTATCTTTTTCATACATTATTTGTCTAAGGACGTTCACCGGCTAATCGATTTTCTATGTATTTGCTTGAAATTTTGACCATATGTTAATAATAGTGTTATCTTTATATTTGCTAAATTATAAGAACTGTGCTGGTACCAAAGTAGAGATATTCACTCTCAAAGTTGCGTCTTTTAACATGTAAGATATAGGCGAAACGTGAGCTAGAGGCAGATTTTGATTTAAAGCAGTAGGAATTTTCTATGTATTTTGCTGAAAAACTAATATATGATGCATGATGATCTTAGGAATGACATATTACAAGATAGGGATGCCTTGGAGTGCCATTTAGGGGAGAGTGACCCGACCTGAATAATACGTAAAACTGTCTATATATTGGAATTAAACGAACTGGAGTAATTTTTATAAGTAAAATTATCGAAAAGAGATTGTACATTATAATACATTATATACAATGTATAATACATTTACCACTTACTTGCCGTTATAAAATTAAAGAATTAAAAAATGTGTTTTCGACATGAAGACGTAACTTTTTACCTCTGATAATTTCGTCATTTTTACTGCCGTAAGATTTTTTTACAGAAACAGTCTTTTAATTATCAGAAATAACGTAATTAATATTTTTTTATTGGTAGTGTCATTTTCTCCGATCCGGATAATTCGTAAAAGATTAGATTTGTGAAGTGAAGTAATTTTTTTTGCTTCTGTTTATCAGCATTTTAGAGTTAGCAAATGTTGTCCTCGAAAAAATAATAGTAAATAATGTTTATTTTAACCAGAATCTTTTAAAAAATATGCTTAATTTATTTAGTATTTAATATTTAATTCAAAATCAGATACTTTTGACACAAAATGTAATAATTTATTAATATTTATATGGTGTATGAAACAACTTATACTTAAAAGTTTTTCAAATGACCCGCGCATTTTCCCAATCTAAATTTAGTAGATTTTCTTTAGCATTTGAAGTTAGCAGAAGTGGCTGTCATCGTCTAATAGTAAATACGATAGAGATAATGGCTGGTGTATTTTTTACAATATATTTAAAAATATTATTTTTATCAAGACAAAAACATTTAAAAGTAACAGTGGTTGGTCTTTATGAGGGTGTACATATAAGACAAAGCCCTGCCACCTTACTGTTAATGTGTAGTCTATGCTACAAGGTGTGAAGTAGAGAGAGGAACGCGCGATACGAAGAGAGTGTAGGACCAGCGTCAGATTTTTGGCTACGATTACAGCCGGTGAACGTCCTTAAGTAATAAAGTACACGAAATGATATTAAACAATCTGGCCTGAAGTCGATCTGAAGAATTTAATGCTGAGCATTTTAAAAAAACTCATCAAAACGGTTAAGAATTGTAGCCTGTAGTGGATTATGAGCAGTAAATTCCTAATCTAGACCATTGTGCAGCGTTCGCGCTGCATCGTGCAGGGCATTACGTTTGATTTTCTTTCTAGAAAACTAATTTCTGTCCCACGATGAAACTTGCAAAACCTATAAAGAACACTTAAACCTTCTTTCGGTAAAAAAAAATGAAAAATTGAGATGTGCCTTTTTTCAGAAATGCATTTTTAATTTTTGATTTTTTCAAAAAAAGGGCCTAGAGGGGTAAGTATGCAAAAGTTACCCCCGCACGTATCAAGTTCATATTACCACCATAGATGGCCTCTCATGCGACATAACATTTCTCCAAATGATAACCTTAAAATTTCATTTTTGGGGGAGTTATCGAGGGGGAAATTAAAATCAAAAAAGTCATTTTTCTCGAAAACGACAACCGATTTTGATGATGTAGTCATCCATAAGAGTACTTAGAGAAAAAAATTGAATTTTTTAAAATAAAAAATAGGGGTAAAAAAATGTTTTAAAAATTTTTAAAACTTTTTTGAGGTTATGTTTTATAAATACACCTCTAATTTTTTTGAAAATTGCTTACATTGTCTACTTCAACATATATTTTACCCAAATTTTTCATAAGGGTACTTCATGACTTCAAAAAATGAAATCTATTGCGGGGCGCCAAGGCCTGGAACATCACAAGTCGATATAAATTGCATCTACTGATTTTAATGTTGCATTAAATATTTTAATCAGATTCGCCTACAGTTAGCCTATAAAAATTAGTTTCCGGAGTCCACCACGAGGAGGTTGCAGCACGTTTTTGATCTCCATTCGATGTACTTAATTTCGGTGAGTCCCCTTGCCTCTCACCATTTGGGGTGCTTAATTTCGGTGAGTCTCCTTGCCTCTTACCATTCTGAGTGCTTAATTTTGTTGAGTCCCCTCGCCTCTCACAATTAGGAGTTGCTTATTACTTTAATTATTATCACTGTCACTTGAAATCACTGGAATATAATTGCTTTTCTTGAACACATCACTGAGTACTTCTTTAGATTTAAAATTTTTTGACAAATACCTAGCATATAATAAGTAATAAACAACTGCAACAATGTGTGAACAACAACCAACAGTGCGTTGACCATTAGCACATTCACATGTATAATGTATCAAACCAGAAATTCCAAAAGTATTGGGCTTGTACCTTAAAAAGCATCTAATAAGTTGTGCCAGAAATGTGACGAGATGGAACTTTTAATTTGAGTGCATTTGACTCATCTTTTACATATTCAATTCTTAGTTTACTATCTGTATCGATCATTTCCGCCAAATATGACACAGTATTCTGCACATTTTTTTGACTATGCATTTTTTGCAAAATATCATCAAAAGTGTCTCCATCAGATTGAATCTTTTTCCAAAAGTGTTATTGAGGAACGACGCGATTCTGAAGTATGATCCAATTTTTGGTATCAGTTTGTTGTCAGTTTTGTGACCCAAAAGGTGATATTTTTGTTTGAGTACGCCGTGCACAGATTCAACTGCCCACCGAATTTTTGTAACAAAACGAGATTCATTGGATGCGTCTGTGGAAAGTTGTTTTCTATTTTCCTTTCAAAGCAGGCATTAAAACTTCAAAATTTTCTTCCTCTAACTTTTCTTTTATATCTCGAAAACCGCGATCAAGAACATAAATATCACCTTCTTTCAAGAATTTCTGCAAACCATTTTGATCTTCAATGACACTTTTTAGAATTTCGGCATGATTTGATTGGGAAGGTATGGTCCAAGTATTTCAACAATGTAACCTTCAGTCGTTCAAATAGTGAAAGGTTTGCAAAGAGGAAATTTTTTTCTGCCCAGAGTAAGATTTCCTCTGATATTCATTATTAGTGCTTTTTTAATGTCTAACGTCCGTTCACTCACAAATTAAAAATAATTGATCGTCGATGTCGAACAATTTTTTGCCATATCAGTTGTGTGATCTTGAAGATAAGATAAGAGATAAGATAGAGATAGATAGAAATGAGAGAGAGAGAGAGAGAGAAAATAGAGAGAGAGAAGGTTATCTCTCTTAAGAGAACCTAAACCGAAACGATGTGGCAAAACATCATTTTCAAGAGATTTCATTACACTGGCAAAGTAATCATGTTCATTTTTTAACTATAAGATAGAAAAAAGCATTTTATTAGAGTTCCCAGTGCGTAATTTGAACAAAAAGACTACAAGTGCTTGGATTATAGAACGGGATGACTTTTGATTTTACTTTCCCCCTCCATAACTCCCCCAAAAATGAAATTTTAAGGTTATTCTTTTGAGGAATGTTATGTCACATAGGTACCTAACTATAGTGGTAATATGAACCTGTGACGTGCGGGGGCAACTTTTGCATGCTCACCTTCCCTAGGCCCTTTCAATTTTTTTCAGACTTTTTTTAAATTTTAATGTATATTTTAATTCAAATAATTTTCGCTTTTAAAATTAAAATCGATTAAATAGAACCGAAGATATGGAATTTTCAGAAAAAAGTGCCCAAAATTTCAAAAGGGAAGGGTTATTTGTCACTACAGTACACTCTCGTTAAGTTCCCGCTCCCCTCCACACGCATTTTTACACACACATTACGGTGTGCCGACGTGCGACTGCGGGCCTTCACGAGTCTCCGCGCATGCCCCTCGCGCATCATCTACAATATAGGAGTGGAGGCACTCTTTATGTACCCGATACTTGGAATTATACTTCCCTACAGTCCCGTCAGACGGGTAGATAACGAGAGTGTACTGTACCAAAGGAAAAAGTCTGCCAAGTTAGAGCCGAATCCCAGTAAGTCACGAAAATTTGTTTGATAGATATCACTAGTTTGGAAAATGCAGCCTTTTCGATAAAAATTTAGTCGTTTTTTGATGATTACAACGTATTCTTCAAGGTCTGACGAATTGGATAAATTTTTTTTACATAAAACAAAAATACGGGTTCCTTTCTTTTACCTATATAGCAACACATTTCTATGCCAATTTATTCTAATGATTTCTTATGAAACCCTGCATTATCTGAAATGGAATCAGCCTTCAATAACTGATCAGTCTTCAATAACTGATCAGTCTCATCTTTGGTGATTACTCTTGTGATCAAAATATAATAAATTTTATTTTTTTCAGAACTGCGTAGAACTCACATGGGAAGGAGTTGCAATTTCTGCACAACAAGCTTACAGTATGCTACTTGATTTAAATGAAACTGGATGTACTTTCGAGGAGTATAAAGTTTATAGTCAATTTGTAAGATACGGTTATCGTCTTCAGCGCTGTTCGAATGATAAGCTGTCGCTAAAAAAAAGAACAAACGCACGAGAACTAACTCAACGAAAAAAAATTGTTATTTCGCCACTAAATGACCTTCGAAGAAATGATATCGAAATAACAAGAAAAAATGGATGTTCCAATTTACCCACTTATTCATCTGTGAAAAGAATTTTAGAAGACAGATATAATGAGAATGATGTTTTTGATAGTGATATAATTGAAGATACCGTCAAAAAAGTAATGGAGAATATTATTTGTGATTTGGAATCAATAGAACTTATACCGACACCAGTAAGCACAGAATCATCACATCTCATAAAATCAAATGATCATTTTGAAAGTGAAGAACCTGGAAAAATGACAAGTATCACTCCGATAGACTGTAAAAATCAAAAAGGAAATAAGAAAAATTATTCTTCCAAAATAGAAATAATTTCTGAGGAGACTGTGTTAAATAGTGTAAAAATTCTTAAAGACACTAGCAAGGAAAACAGTTCTATAGAAATAAGTACTTCCAAAAGACCACTGACGCGAATTAAACGCAATGTTAAATTATTGCCAAAAAGAATTAGTAACGTACCGATTTTGACAATTGCTTCAGAGTCTTCGCCGAACATGGAGAATACGAACAAGCTGAAAATGGATAAAACAGCTTTATTGACTAGCCGAGATAGGTTACCATCGCAGGAAAAGCGGCAAGAGGTAGGGCAGACGTTTCGCGCTATTTGAAGTATTTTCGGTAAATAGAGGCTGAGACAGCGTGTGAGAAAGACCAACTTAATTTCCGTTTTTGGCAAATTTTCATTCTTTAACTTCAACTCGCTGCATTTTTTAGGAAAGTGATTGAAAAAATTTGAAACTTTGCTGAATTAAAGTCTTAAACCTCAGTTTTAAAAGGAGACTAAGAACAATTAAAAATCTTTATTTGTTTCTGAGTTAGGACTTAATTTGTTGAGCCGTGGGCTAGACGATCGCAGTCTTTTGGCTCTATGTCACATGCGATAACAAAGGATAGAAGATCGACCCGCCGCTTGACCGAGCAATTTTTGTCTTGCGCACGGCTAATAAAATTAAGCCCTAAACTCGGAAACCAATACAGGTTTTTAATTGTTCTTAATCTCGTTTTAAAGCTGAGATTTCAAACTTTAATTTAGCGAAGTTTCCAATTGTTCCAATCACTTTCCTAAAAAATGCAGTGAATTGAAGTTAAAGAACGAAAATTTGCCAAAAACGGAAATCACGCCGTTCTCTCTCACACGCTGTTTCGGCCTCTATTTGAAGCATCCGCCAAAAGAACGTTTTATAAACCACTATTTTGATTACAGGAATCTATGTACATACTACTCGTCTTTAGTTTCTTTGTTTCTAATTCGCCCCATGGTAGCCTTGCAATCAATAAAGATCTAATTTACACGTCAAAATTATTTTCCCGGAATGCAGCGCTATACCGCTGAGCAAAGGAGAATCAAAAAAACTAAATAGCATGAACATAGATTCCTCTGATCAAAATATTGGTTCATAGAATGTTCTCTTGGTGGATGCTTTATTTATCGAAAATACTTCAAATAGGGCTTATTAGACGCGGAGTTTAATAAGCTTTCCGATGTTTTTTTTATAAATATCTGTACCTTTATTTCTTGATGAAATATCCACCAAGAAAGACAGGCATGTTTTTAATACGATTTTTGTAAGTCCCACAATTCTGACCAGGAGTGTAGTTTTAAAAAAATTGAAGAGGCCTGAGTGGCAAAAAAAGGTTAACAAACATTTCACTTCGTAATTTGTTTATAAAAATTAAATACTTTAAAATAATAGGTTTAATGGGTTGAAAGGGTATATAAATCACTTTTACAATTTCAAATAGAATTTGTAGAAAAAAAAGTTATGGTCGTTTGATTATACCGGCACGGGCGTTTCTGTAATTTCAAAAGGGATGGCATTAGAAGTCTACAAATTAGAGGTTGAACTACTGTCATATAGCTGCTCTCTCCTCAGGCTCAGAGAGTTCGGTTGGTAGTATTTTCATTTAACCTACACATTTGCATCATGACAGTGAGGAGATGCTGAGGAGAAACCACGCGACATTACCACCAGCCGTACTCTCTGAACCTGAAGAGAGAGCAGTTTCGGTGGCAATAACCCATCTGGCTTTTGAGAAGTTTCGAGGAAAATTCCTGGAATTTCTCCTTGCTGTACAGGCCTGATATAGCCTGATAAATTCTGAAAAGCAGGCGATCGATAGACATGACTTAATATGTTGGGGAAGTTGAGAAATAATGCCCCAGGTGTGCTTTTGAATAGGCTCTCCCTAGTAATTGATCTTATAATTCTTGCCAGTACATTCGAACCTGGACTATTTGAACCTTTCTGGGGAAGTAGTTCAAATAAACGAGGTTCGCTAAGTAGCTTTTGCGCATACACGTATGTGCATATGTGTGCGTGTACACTAACTGCACAAGCGTCGTTTCCTCCTTCGCATAAGAGTAGGTGCAACAGATAAGGGGAAATTAAAATGATCCAAGTTCGACTGTAGTGTATAGTAGATATTTGGAAACTTGCTGTGCGAAACCCCACAAACAAGAAGAAGAAGAAAACTGTAGTGTATTGGGTATTTCGCAGAAGTGTGAGTGGTAATTTCTGAGATTTTTCTCTATATTTTTATTAAAAATTTCGGGCTATTTTTTCTTTTTGTCATCTCATTTATTAATAACAATACAGAAAAATACCCTGTATATTTTTTATGTATAATATATTACAGTTTATTGAAAAAAAAGTGATAATGGGAAAGTGTGCGATTTTTCACTTGTTTATTTAAAGAACAAAATTTATTTGTTGCTTTTAAACTCAAGATATTTTTTGAAAAAAATCATAAATTCTCATTGATGTCCAGAGAGCGGACGAGCCCAGTCTGAAGTTGTGCACCAAGCCTTGGCTCGGCAGCCGAGCCTAGACTCGGTGCACAACTTCAGACTGGACTCGTCCGCTCTCTGTTGATGTATCTTAAAATGACCAAAAATTTTCGCGGTACCATTTTTTGTTGCTTTTGTGACAAAATTCTTTGAAGTTGAGATCTACAGCCGTACGGTATGGTATCCCAGCCCGTTTTCTTCTTTTAGTCTTAACTCAGTTATTAATAACAACACAGAAAAATGTTCTGTATATTTTTTGTCACGAGCGAAGAAAATAATTATAAACAAAAAATTATTTTATTTCTTCAAATAAATTTTAGTTTAAGAACTCATCACGGAGTTGGTAGTAGGTCTGATTCTGATCTATTTGTTCAGACCTTTTCTGCCTGACTTTGAGATTGGTTGAGGATTTGATTTGAGTAAAGGTACACTGTGTTCCCAAGAAAGTTATTTATTTATGCGCAAGAATTTAAAAACAGTGCAAAATTAAATTGGAGGGAATCTGTGTTGTGATTGTGTGACGTGGTTTCTGATAGGGAAGATCAGTTTAAAGCGGCCTACCGGTTAAAATGGCCAATCTTTAATAATTCATTGCAAAAATAAAATACACATCAATTGATAATTCGGACGTATTTTTAAACATAATATGCACCATTTGCAAGTTATTTCAACTAATAAATATTGAAATTGATTTAACAAGATGAGATAATTATTTGCATTTCCGTGTGTGCTAGCATTCTTGATTGCTATTTTGGTACATTATTTATTAATTAATCCTGCAATAATGCTGATTAAAAAATATTACCTTATAGTTCAATTATTCATCTTTCTTTTCATCTTTGTCATGATTTTTAATTGTAGCTTAGTTTATTAAAATAAAATTCACCGTAAAAATATATCGCCTTGTTAAAAACGGCACGCTACTTAATGTTGACATCTATTAGCACAGGCGAAAACTATCTTCACATGGTTTGATGTGATGATGAAAATGAATTTGTGATTAGATATTAGGGTAGATCGAAAAAAAAAACAAATTTTGAAATTGAAAACGCCTTAGCATTGAAAAGTTTCCTATTAGGTCCCTCATAATTTATGTAAAATTAAAAATTAATCTATTAGTATCCTGAGATTGGTCAGAGCCGTAATAAGTTTAAAAAATTCGTCATTTTCAGTTTTTTGAAAAAATCGCTAATGTCACATTTTTTTCGAAATCCATTTAATATGCCCAATTTGTATAAATTTTGCTGAATTTCTAATTTGACTTTATAGAGGAGAAAATTTCATTTTTAAGGGCTCCTTAAAATTAAGAAAAGTCTAGAAGCTCTGCAAATTAGAGTAAAATTTTTTTGAGCCTCCAGAAATTTTCTGGCACTCAAAATGTACCTACAAAAAAATTGTAAAGAATTCAGCATTTTAATGACTATAACCTGGTTCTGATTCAGAATTTATCCATTTTAAATGTTGAAGTGTTTCCAATTTTGTTGTAGGTAAATTTTGAGTGCCAGAAAATTTCTGGATGCTCAAACAAATTTTATTATAATTTGCAGAACTTTTAGAACTTTGTTTATTTTAACGAGTCCATAAGAATGAGATTTCCCCCTACATAAAGTCAAATTAAAAATTCAGCAAATGATGAATTTTGAGATTGATGAGAATTGAGATTATTAAACGGATTTCGAAAAAAAAGTAACATTAGCGATTTTTGCGAAAATCTAAGAATAAAGAATTTTTTTAAATTATTTCGGCTCCGCCCAATCTCAGGATATTAATCGATTCATTTTAAATTGTACACAAGTTATGAGGGACCCAAAAGGAAACTTCTCAGTGCTGAGTCGTTTTCAATTTCCCAATGTTGTGTTTTTCGATCCACCCTATTAGATATACCATAGTTTTAAAAATTAGCAGTTTTCAGTGGATTTATGCCAAGTGAGTAAATTTTATGAAATTATCTCTTCAATTTGTTTGTTTAACACTGATTAATAATTCTTTATTTTTATAATTATTTTAAATCATCATTTAAAATTTTGTATAACCATGTTCACAAAAACAAAATATTTTTGTAATGGTTACATTTTCGAACATTTTTAAATTCTTTTAATTAAACGTTCGACAGTTGATAAATGTCTAATACTATGTTCTGAGCAATCGTCCGGATGTGCGTGTGCGTGTGTTTATGCGACGGAGGTGGGGATAATACAATACTTGAGACACTTTAACTCCTCGGAGTTTAAAGTTCCCTATATTCTACTGCACGCGTGCGCATTTGCTTCTTCTCCTGCCCATTATTATACTCCTTAGCTCTGTATTAATCGACGCATGCTTTTGTTACATAAAGAATCGTGTGCACATATGTGTACCCAGGGTAGTAAGAGGTTAATAAAAAAATTATGAAATAACGTTTCAAACCCTATTTAAATATTTATTATCTAGACAATAACAGGATTTTGACATCACGAAGTACAGAATTAGACAATTTTATAAAAATATCGAATGTTAACCAAATTGCTTAAGCTGGCGAAGGCTGATCGCTTTACCTTAAATGAGTTATGGCAAAAAGAAACAAAAATATTACGAAATTTTTAGTACAAATATCTTAAAAAATATGAAAAATTTTGAACCAATACTTGGCACAGTTATTTAACATCCTAAACACTATTTATAACCGAAAATAGAGCAAAATCTAAAAAAGCAACTGTGTAAAATTTGGTTCCGATCAAAAATCTTTTTTCCGGGAACGATTTTCCGTTCCAGCTCGAAAAGCAGCTAGCCGCTTTCTTCTTGGCAATCCAAAAAGCATCAGACTATGAGGCAGGTGTTAAGTAAAAACGCTTTTTGGGCTGCCACTAGCACCCACTTAACTCCCAAATCTTCCAGGTGACTCTGGTACCTCGCGTGAACGTTCCCCGTGGCCGAAATCACGATAGGATGAATGGTGAGCTGATGTTCTTGTCAAGGGAACCATTACGTCGATGATTTGGACGTACTGCGAACGCTTTTCAAGCACCAAAATGTTTGGCTTATTGTGAACAACAGTGTGGTCCGTTAGAATAGTCCTATCCCAGTACAGGCAGTTATTTTCATTCTCAATACCGCCACTGGGTCGTACTTATAGAAGGGCATCCATTCCTGTAGTAGGCCCAGATTCAAGGCAATCTGCTGGTGAATGATCCCAGCTACATCATTGTGTCTTTGAGTATATTCTCTGGGAGCTAACCTTTTACAGCCATCAATGATGTGCTCGATGGATTCATTCGGATCACCACACAGCCGGTACCGATCATGCACTTCAAGGCGGCGAATATGCTTTTGGTAATTCCTGGTGCTGATTACCTTGTCCTGGATGGCCACGACAAACCCTTCTGTTTCCGAAAAGAGCTCGCCTCTTCATAGCGACAGATTAGATGCTTCGCTGTCCACGTTGCATTCATCTTGTGTCCTGGGGTGCTGTCCATGTAATGGCTTATATCTCCATCCGGAGCAATTTGCTTTGGAGAGGGAACTAGGATGTTAGCGCCATTCGGATCAGCGAGATTGAGAGGCGTATAGTTGGTATCTTCTCTACAGATGTTATCATAGGGTGGGATGTCACGCTTGCTGTTAAAATACGTGGTCAACTGTGTGATCTGTGGTGCACACAATTGACGGACATCCAGAAGGTCTCTGCCCCCATAGCAACGTGGTAGGACTATCCTCTTACTTGCCGAACTTCTGTGGTGCATGCGGTGCTTTGTCATTTCCACGCGGATGGTTCTGCTTATGTTTTCTAGGTGTTTGACCATTTGATGAACCCAAAAGAGTACGTGAGAAACGTGATCGCGTAGGTGTTGATGGCCTTGATCTTATTGGCCGAGTTGAGGCCAGTTTCCAAAATGGCTTTCAAGCGCTTGACAAAGGCTGTCATCAGTGCATCCTTAACAACAGGGTGACAGGGTCCCAAAAGCTGAAGATTACCTAGATATTTATACGACTCTTCCTTCTTCATGGTCTCAATGGGCGCCTGATCATCAAGCCCCAACTCTGTGTTTACCTCTCCTCTTTCTAAGAGCAGTTTCCTGCACTTGTCCAGCCCGAGTTCCATATGGATGTCATTTGAGAACTGCAATAAAATGTCAAGTCATTTTTGCAGTTTTTCCCTCGAGCCACCGTACAATTTCAGGTCATCTATATGCAGAAGGTAGGTGAGATCGTATCCACCTCTGCCTTTCTTTTCCTTGTACTCATAGGACGTTTTGTTGAGTGTCCTACTAACTGGATTCAACGCTAAGCAGAACCACAGTGCATTGAATGAATCTCCCTGGAAAATGCCGATTATAATGTTCAAGAATCTGGAAATCTTTGTCAGCCCACTGTCAAAATACTTAATTATTGTGCCCCAAAGAGACATAGCGTGACTCAAGAATTGAATCAGGCGTGGACAGATCTTGTATGCCTTGAGGATCTCAAGCAAGTAATCGTGGGGAATCAAGGGAAAAGCTTGTTTATAGTCGACGGGCAGGTTGCGCTGATATTTTTGCGCCTGCTTCACTGCAACACTAACGACCATTACCAGATCTTTGCAACCTCGTGAGTTACGCCAGCAGCCTTTTTGTTCTTCTGGGAGGATGTTATTGAACTCACAGTGAGCATAGACCTTATCGGATATAATTGCTGTCAGGCATTTGCAGAGCGTTGGAAGACATGCTATTGGCCTGA
Source organism: Euceroptres primus (assembly GCA_037177015.1). NCBI lineage: Eukaryota > Metazoa > Arthropoda > Insecta > Hymenoptera > Figitidae > Euceroptres > Euceroptres primus. Next base: position 14,016 of record JBAGKK010479363.1, read on the forward strand.
AGGCCGATGGACTATGGGCGTCTGGCTTCTGTGGAAGCATGTACGTGACTCACTCAGTCATGAAGGAGGGCATCAAATTTGGGTGATCAAGTATGTTCTGATAGCACCCAGTCATTGACCAATGCACAGACGTAAGGTATTTATTCCAAAAGTTGTGCACCATATCCGGTCCAGGTGCGAGCCAGTTTTTTGCCCTCCTCAACACTCTGGTGACGTCAGAGGTTATGACGTTGGTTACCTCCATTTCCAGAATGTTGCACTTGTGTTTTCTTTCTAGGTCAAGCCACGGTGCTTCCAAGTTGCTCTTGTTATTTTTTCCCCAGACGGCCTTCCAGTAATTAGTCATGTCTTCCACTCTTGGAACTTCGAACGTCCGATCTTGTCCTTGGGCTTACCGATTTCACGGTACAACCGTTTTTCGTCTGCCTTAAAAGCCTTATTCGGCTCTTTTTTGGCGTTAAACTTTTTGTATCTGCACAGCCGTGCAGTTAGGACAGCTAGTCTCTGCCGGAAGGTGTCAATTACTTCGTCCAACGTCGAATCGGTTGCTCCATATTCGACGTTTTGTGAAAGAAGGATGTCCGACACGCGACGGGTAAGCATCTGAGCTCTGTTGCCTTTTCTATGTTGAGTCAACCTGCCCAGTTTGCATCTTACTTTGCTGACCTCGTTTTCGATTCTTCGCTTCTATGGCGGAACATGCTTGCCCTTCTGTGTGGCGCTGTTGATGCCTTGAGATCTTGTTCTTAACCCGAAAGTCCTGACTGCTGCAACCGCTGCATAGTAGACTAGAGTCTGTACCGGCGTGATGGATAGATCTTCACGCAGGTTCAGCGGCAACACCTTTGTATTTAGGTGGCCTACTAACGCCAATAAGGTCTTAAAGATCATAAGTTTTGACAGCGAATGCCTTAAAGCAGGTTTTACCTCACTAAAATCAAGTAGAGCATGCTCGAAGTTCTCTTCTAGACGTTATTATTATTATTATTATTATTATTATTACTATTATTGGGTACGTATTTTTGTGAGATGAACGTTTCACTACATGAATTTCTACATCCAGGGAAAGTTTTTAGGCGACCCCATAATAGAGGTTCTCAACTTTTGTGTGTGTGTGTGTGTGTTTACTAAAAAATACAAAATAAAATAATATTTAAAAAAAACCTCTGCAAAAAACAGCTCTTAAAAGTGCGAAATAATATTTTTGCTGAATGTAACTATAGCTAGAAGAAGACTTCGCATTAGGAAGGAAATCTAAAATAGTTTTATAGTCAAGCAATAGGACAGATGTGGCACGAAAGTTTCTCCTTTTTACCCACTACTTTCTGCACTGGCTTAAAAAATAGTCACTTCTGTAAGTGTAGATATAATATAATATATTTATTGTTTAACAATTAGAATACCTTATATTTCCTGTCCAATGCAACTTTTTCTTCTAGCTATATTTCCATTCATCAAAAATATTATTTCGCACTTTTAAGAGCTTTTTTTGAAGTCAGTGATGCTTTGCGGTGGGTCTTGGGTAGTTTAAGAAAAAAACTAGCGAAGAACTGCATATTTGCTTGAAATGCTAGATTCTCTGTTTGAATCTCTCCAATCTCCCAAAATAACAGCAACATCCAATATCTTATTCCCTCTATATTTAATGTATTTCGTAGACTTTATGTACAATAAAAAGCAAGCCTGTAGTTTTATACTAAAAATTTTTATTTTCATCAGGTAATTGAACTCTCTGACGACGAAGTTGAAGAAGTTCGTGTACCAATGACACGATCGGAAATACTAAATCAGTTACCAAATATTGCTCTTCAATCTTTAAAAATATCACAAAGAACGCTAAAACGCTATATACCACGTAGTATAAAACTCCGAACCGATGTTCACCATTTCGAAAGATTAAAGTGGTTAAGCGTACAAGGAACAGACAACTGTAATATACTTTCTGGAAAAATTCCTGATATCAGATCAAATCGAAACGTTAATGAAAATTATGCACTTCCATGCATAAATCTGAATCTCACTAACAATTCTTTTTATGGACAAGTGGATACATTTCAGACAAATAATTACAGAACAATGCAACAAACCAATCAATTCTCTGACTTCCAATATTCGCAGTTGTACAATAGAAATACTATTTTGCAACAAAATCCTCATCTTTATTTTCAACATAACCGTAAACATCTATGGTTTCCGAACAGACATCTTCATGCTAATAATTACAGCAATACTTTTGTGGGATTAATGGGAAATATAATGAAATCTTACTTAGTGCGAAATCAATTTCTACCTAATTATAGACCTAATTTACAATCAATTTCATCTGATATTTCTTGGCAAAATTCTTTTATGGAAAAAACGTATAATACGCCATGTCAACCATACGAGTCGTCCAATATCAAGAATTATGAAGAACGTATCCCGACTTTCATTAAAGTGGAAGGACCTTCGACGTGGCGAGAATTAAGAGAAAAATGGCAAGATGAACGGACTATTACCATCGATGATGAAGACCTCCAAGAAAGAGAAACAGAAAAATATAATGAAATTGAACAAGACAACATAAAACCTTTAATAACTATAAAAAGGAACACCCGGTTAGATGATGTTAATGATAAACTCAAATTGATAAAAATATGTGCGGAAAAATCACAACGTCAGAAAGAAATAGAATATAAAATATCATATAATGTTTACTCGAATGACACTCATTATAAAAAAGCAAATCCAGGATCTCCGATATGCCGCCTACTTGTTATTAGGTAATTTTCTAATTCATATTTTAATTATAAAACCTAGTCCGAAAAGCAGGCAGCAGCCACCTACGACGAAGGATTATTTATTCTCTTACCTGATTAATATCTGAAAGGTGACACTGCATACGGGCTTAAGTGCGAAATTTCGGGAATTCGTTTTATTGGCTTAAACTAAGTGTTTTTACCTAACTCATGTTTCTGTAGAAGATTATGGTCCAGTTCGATTTTTAAGTGGGCCAGGGAGAAATAGTGTTGCACGTCGATCACATCGATCGAGAAATAACCACATTCGAGAAAGATGCTCGTTTTTTGAAACAAAAATCTCGTCTTACTTAATATCGTTGAATCGAGCAGCTCGAATTGAACGATCATGATCGAAAATTTCGCTTTGAAAAATAAAAAGTGACGTGAA
>JBAGKK010479695.1:0-17181 GCA_037177015.1 Euceroptres primus
GTGAGTTTTTTGCAGATTTTATCATTTTTCTTAAGATTTTGCCCCAAAAGGTACCTTGAAATGATGATATTTGGAACCGGCATTAAATCTTCTTGATGAAAAACAGTTTTTATAGTGTTCTCTACCGTAACACTAAGCCACAATTACGGAATTATTGAGCGCGGGAAAGGGTTTTCTATATGCCTACACGTTAAACAGGTTAAGTTCAAAAGCAATTTATTTAAATTTAAGACTCGAAAGGCCTTATATGATTATAAATTGCATGAGTAGAATGTATTCAGCTATCGATTTGTACAATAAAAAAGAGCACCTCACCGCTATCGATAGAATAGCCGAACAACCTTAAATTATAAAATAAAGGTATGTAAGGGAAAATATTGTTAACCAAAACTGAAGGATCTTCCTCACTGAAAAGGTCTCAAATACACTCATCGCTGGAAATGGGGTCGCTGTAAATAAGGCCGGCTTCATGGTCGTTCACGCTTCACTGATTCTGTCTCCCCCCTCCTGAGCGTCCTGCGACGGCGCCATCGCTCGGGCAGTCAGGGCCGCCAGAAGTTGTTTACATCGAGACTGTCTGCGCATTTACTTTTGTACGTTCAGAGACTATATACGCGGTCCTGAGTGTTGAGATGAGAGTGCTCGCTCGCCGCTTTAAATCCGATTCAAACTGGATTTTAATAGCATCGACTTTAAGGCCGTCTACCCCCGAGCCCGGCCTTATTTCAAGCGATGAGTGTAAATGTACTTTTCACTATGCGACGTCTTCTAATTGCATAGAGCATTCGCTTTAATAAAATGAGAATTCGTTTCCTTTACTGATTTTAAAACTGAATGCATTTCAGCATTATTGTTAGTAAATTTAATTTAATGTTTGTGCACCACTGAGTTTGAGTAGAGCTTAAATTCAAAAAGCTCGAATCAAGTCGTAAACTTGAAAATTTCCAGTTAGGTCGAGTTTACAAGCAACAAACCAGCTCGAATTTAGCAAGCTGATAACTTGCAAAATTTGAGGTGACGCTTCCAAATTCAAATACTATCTCCAAGTAAATATTTAAAAATTAATTGTGAAGCTGGCTGAGTTAATAACAATTTATATTGCAGACTAGATCAACATAGTATATGTACTGTTACGGAGCAGAACGATGAGCGATTACATATTTGCTTGATTTCCTATTCTATAACAAGCCGATCCTTACCAGAGTTCGGAGATTCTAGTTAGCTGGTGGAAATTACCACGGTTACACACTAATGACTGGTTAAAATTGTGCAATCGGTATTTCATGATATAGACAGCTGTTCGCAATCGATGAAGCTAAAATCCTGATTAGAAAATTACGGGACCATGAATATTCTCGAATTATTTTGAAGACTCGGCCAACAATAATTACTCAAATAAGATCAGTACTTTTATTTGTTACTTTTCAGAAAAATCAGGAAGGCCCTCTATAAAAAATATTTTAAATATTTCTGAAAATAAAAGAATAGAGAAGAGATTTTTACTAAACATTGCTTTATTTCTGAATAAATAAGTTTTGTCAGCATTATTTGTTCAACTTATATATGTATCGTTTTGTAAAAACAAAGCTATTTTGTGCATACATTTTTTTACACAATGCACAATAACGCATGACATGATCATTTCTGGAAAAGGATGTTTAATTAAACAATTTAGTTTTTCTTAACATTACGCCATGAATTCGTTCTTACATTATTTTATATAGTTTTCTTCCCAAGTTGCTGATATTTTTAAAGAAATAATCTTTGTTTACAGACATAACACCCATGCTTATTTATTTAACACTATTTACAGAATATAAAGCATGTAATGCAGAAATCGCGTGAAACATAACTATCTTCCATTCTGTATATTCGTTTACATGTACGTAATTTCAAGAACTAATTAGTGCCGAGGCACACTTTTTATCGATATCCTGATCTTCTAGCTTCCTTCTCATAAAAAGAAAAAACATTCAATATTTCAACACAAATTTGTTTTTACTAGTATTGTACGTTTCTTTTCTCGATATAGCTGCAAAGTTGATATATAAACATTTATGCTCATTTTTACATACCTCATATTTCCACACCGAGATACTTTAAAAAACGCACATTATAATTCATTGTTAAAAGACAATAAGAAATTCTAAAATTCATAGATACTGATCCTGATCCTCATACTGAAATTGGCTCTTTAAGTTTCTTTTGAAATTTTGTTTTTAAGACGTTCCGCCTTTTTATTTCCTTTGAACTGATTTTTCGATTTTTAATATTCTCTTCATAATCTTTAATACTTGCTAAACAGGCTTCCTGCAAACGATTATCTCACTTAAAATTCTAAAGCTCGTATTACTGTATCGGCACCACTTTCTATATTTGTACAAAAAATATATATAAATCAGTTCGATTGTAAAAATTGACAATATATTTCAAAATGATTTTCACCGTATCGAGATAGCTTTAAAACGTTTTACCCGTGAAAATCATGTCCAAATTCATTCGAATATTTTGTGCTACTTGTCAAACCAATCATTTCGAGGAAGCCTGTCGAGATTAATTGAAAAGATTGAAGCTAGTACGAAACCTTCGCTATAATTTGGGCATAGACTGAGATGAAGGTGTTGTTGTTAAATTGTGGATACCGTCGAAAGATATCTTTGCAGCACTTTGAAGATCGTCCATACTTCGTTTAGTTTTTGATGTAAGGTCGTCAAGTTGACGGCGTGTTTGACATAGGAGTTCGTCAGTTGATTTCACTGCGTTATTTGTAAAGTCTTTAACTTCTGACTCAAGTTTGTCTATTACCCATTGCATAGCTTGCCTTCCCTAAAAAATAACAAAATGTGACTTAATGTTGGACACGTAAGCATTAAAGGTATAGTATAAACATAACATAAACAATGTTAATTAATAAGGGTTTTAAAAATAATATAAAAGTTTTGGGCCTTCTACTTGATTTGTTTTTTTTAGGTTCACGAACGTTTATGCGAAGAATTATCTATATGTTCCTTACTGTTAAAAATTAATATTAAAATCTTTATGACGTTTATATATGTATACACTCATCGCTGGATTATGAGCCGGGCTCGGGGGAGACGGTCCTAAATTCAATGCTATTAAAATCCAGCTTGAACCGGATTTAAAGCGACGAGCGAGCACTCTTATCTCAACACTCAGGACCGCATATATAGTCTCTGAACCTACAAAAGTAAATGCGCAGAAAGTCGCGATGTAAACAACTTCTGGCGGCCCTGACTGGCCGAGCGATGGTACGATCGCGGGACGCTCAGGGGGGGGGGGCAGAATCAGTGAAGCGTGAACGACCATGAAGCCGACCCGAAATCCAGTGGCCTATAATCCAGCGATGAGTGTATGATGTTCACAAATACATTTAAAAATAGGAGGAGTAAAGGCCAATACGAAAGATTTATTTGTGCATTCATAATCATTTTGTTTATTTTATTTATTTTTTAAAATTTGGTGTTTAAAATAGTCTGAGATTTCTTAGTTTAAGGTCAAGAGTCATTGAATTGATTCGATGACAACTTGAAATGAGAGAATTTTAAATAAGAAAGTTCTGATAATAAAAAGTGCCTACCTTTCCAGCATTGAAGGAAATTCTCGAAGTCAAAAGATCTTCCATGTAGTGAGTAAGAGGAACGCCTTGTACCGTGACCACAGCCTCTTGAGTTAGCAGAGTCTTGTCAGAATCGTGCGGATGAGGTAAGTATCTTACAGTCTCGTCAACCGCAATGTAGTTACAGAAAGTAAGCTGTAAAACAAAATTAAGTTAAATAAATGTACAAATGAATTGTTTATAATTTATAACTATATATATATAATATACCAGATGTTTTTCTAGTGGGCATAGTACTTAATAAAAACAGACTTCATCGGAAATATAGTTCAGAAAATGTTTCACAATTATTTTTAAAATAAATGAGAATTTTTTCTCGAAAATAATATATTTCTAATGATTAAAATTTGTCTTATAACTCTCTAATACATCACCTATATTTGGAGGATGTAAGTAATATCTTTTTGTTGAGGATAATCAATCTGATTTGTTAATTTAGTACACATGTCACCTATACACCATTTGCCTGATCCCTGATGTTAGCCTCATTTTTAACATGCCATTAGTGGCCTTCGTTTCAATTTTCTAGGAAAACCATTTTATAATTATTTCTAAGAAAACTAAAAAAACATTCTACAAATATTAAAATAATAATTTTGGTGAATTGGGAAATACGATTCACAAATAGGGTGGTCTATAAAACACAAGAAAAAAATACGTAAAATTAAAAAAATATAAACGGCATGTGAATATATTTGTTTCTTTTGAACAAAAAATGAGGTAGTATACATTTGGATTAAAACGAACAATACCTAGTACACCGTCATCGGCCTTAAGGGGATATTATAGTTTGACCATGCATTTCGAGGACATTGTTCAAATTTGAATTTTAAAAAAATTTTTTATTTATTACAACAAGTCTTTTAGTACATAAAAAAATATATACATGAAATAAATCACTCAAATAGGGGGCGCTGTAGCATCTCAAAAAAGGAAACGCAACCCCATTCTGGTTGACGTGATTGCCCAGCTCCAGGTCATCTAAAAACAAAAAAAAAACAGATTTTTAAAATATACGAGTGTGGCTATATTCGGGACTAGAACTAATCAAAAATATTGAAAATTCGCAAAATGGCGCTTCTTTGAAAATATGGTGCAAAATTTTCACTTTTTTTGTGGTTTTTGACTTGTTAAAAATTCGAAAATCGTTATTTTTTATTTATTCTAGTCCCGACTATAGTCATACTTGTATATTTTAAGAATCTGCTTGGTTTTTTTTCCAGGCGCCCTGGAGCAGCGGAATCATGTTAACCGTGCGTTTCCGGGACACATTCTTTGAGATGCCACAACGCCCCTATTTGTTCGATTTTATTTTATATCCATATGTTTTTGTTTAGTTCTAGGCTTGTCACAGTATATAGAAAAAGTTCCGATCAAAAGAATTTTAAATATTTTTTTTTTATTGAAGTTTGAACAATGTTTGAAAAAAAGCTTGGTCAAACTATAATACCGCTTTAAAGTTTTTAAAGCCTAATATCTTCTTTATTTTTAATTATAGAAAAAAATGTCATAGGGATTATTTTCTTAATTTTTTACTACGAATTCAATGGTGTTTAAAAGTTAATATTAATATTTGTTTAAAAGTGCCTTTTAAAAGGTGTTTTCCGTGATAACATTATTTCTTATACCATTAAACTATGCAATGCCCAGTTTAATGTCATCGCGAAAATTTTTATAAAAATATAATTACACCACTGAATACGGAATAACAAATTAAGAAAATAATTTAAGGTTCATGAGGGAGTACTTGGTATTGTTCGTTTTAATCCAAATTCATACTACGTCATTTTTTGTTCAAAAGGAACAAATATATTCGAGTGCGCCTTGAATTTTTTGAATTTTAATTTTTTGGGCGACTCTAATCGCGAGTGTGGTATTATGTATTATGAATGATGTCGCGAGAACGCTGGAAAACCATAAATTAGAAACATTTTTCTCTCTAATCTACTTTGGTACTCGTATCTGATGGTGAGGTTCGCGTAGTCAATAAAATGTTTCTTGGAACGAATGAAGGTAGAAACATGAGAATCGCAGAAAAATGTTTTTACTTTGGCAAGAAAAGTTTGAAGCGTTTAAATGGTATTGTCTCACGCAAATCGAGTACATGAAACATGATACTGTTATATTATTCTATTTCTGCAAAGTCATAATTATTACCTACAGTCATCGTATCTCCTACACATACATTCTTTTTAGCTCAAAATCAACAACTGAGGTATAAATATTCATACGCAGCAAAACCGTTGATCTATAGTGCATACACTGAGAAAAAAATACTTTTGAATCTATAGCACATGCTATTGCGATCTGCCAAAAGCAGATGCTATTGATTTATAGAATAGAATTCTATATACTATAGAATTTTCAGTATCACTGTTGATTCAAATCGGTAAACTTTGATTCAAAAAATAGTAGATTTTGATTCAACAGCGATGCTATAAATTCCAGAGCATATTACTTGAAATCTATAGCATATGCTATAGATTCAAAAGTTTTTTTTTTCTCAGTGTACGTCCAACTTGAACGAGTTTCAATCAAATAAACATATTCGAGCAATTGAAACATCAGCAAAAGAGTCAAGGAACTTCTCCAGTTATTAGGGAACGTCCTGCATAACCCGCACATGCACTGCATATGCACCAATGAAGGTAGGGAATGTGAGGTAGAAGCATTATTTGAGTGCGCATGGACGAGAATAGTGGTCGCGAGAGTGGAACAATTGAATCGCCGGGGTGCAATACGTTTGGCGGTGAAATTAACGCTCGCGGCACTGTGGAGTCGTGACCATCAAGGTTTGTAGTCTGCATCCTCGGACGCCATATTGTCAATCAGCGGAGCCAAATATTAACTATGTAGCGCCATAAGACTGGCACTGGTATTTGTAGATTTTACTGATAATAATTACGGAGAAAACGTTTGGGCTAGATTTTACCATGCTAGATTGAGAATGCTCGGACGAATGCCAAATAAGATAAAAATTATCCAAATTTACGGTAAAATTTTTCCACCGAGCATGGTAAACTGGCTTTAAGTTAGAGAAAAATAATTGTTTAAATCTAATCATGTTTATGGATTTGAATGCCTATAAAAGGTAAATTAGTGCCCAGAAATATGCGTAAATTTTACCATGCTGCACGGAAGACGCGTCGCCGTTTGAGTTTAGCGCGATAAGCCAAGTACCCTGCCAGCATGGTAAAATATTCCGCAAAGTAGAGCAGCTTTTCTCATAATTTTAAACGAATTTGAAATTTTCAAAATTTTGATATATCTCGGAAACGGTAAGAGGGGCGCCAAAATGGACAAAATTATAAGAATTTTCAACGGGGAGAATATCCTCGCGCCCGCTGAATTAATCCCGTATTTTATATTATTATACTTATTGTACAAACAACTCTTTTGGTTCTTGCATGGGGCTGCTTAATTTTACCATGCTGGGGGGCAAAGGCACGTTAAAGTCGATGTCGATCTCGGCGACTCTGTTTACCTTGCAGCCTGGTAAAGTTATCTCCAGAGCTGCCAGATTGAGGAAGTTTCGAGTTTGCGCTTAGAACTTCCTCAATCTGGCAACAACTCTGGCTATCCCCACAATTTTGTACATTTTTCCCGCCTATTTAGTGATCTCGAGATCACTCATCACCTCTGAATTACCATGCTGCAGAGTAAAATGTTCCCTTTTTTTTTATAAAACATACCTAATTCGTAGTTTAATAAATATCCTACAACGAAAGATATGTATTATCTTATTTGGCACTCGTCCGAGCATTCTCATGCCTAGCATGGTAAAATCTACCCCAATAGTTTTCTCCTTGTGTCATTCCTTGCCCTACAACAAAGTAATTAAATCTCTTTAGATTGAATCATTTTTTCTCGTCACATTTATATCTATAGCACCTAAAACATATATTATTAGAAAATATACGTAAAGAAGTTTTAATTTTCAATAGTAACCGTGATCTCGTTGGCAGATTGTCACGCGTAATTGACTAATTGCTCTTCTGTCAATAATTCTAATGACCCGGACGGTCTTCAATTAGGACATTCTGACACGCGCCCACAATGACAGGGCAGTGCTTATGTAGTAACGAGGAATTCATGTACCTATAAGCAATCAGTTGGGTCACCTCAAATTCCATAATAGGTATAACTGTAACTTTGCTCTCTCCACGGAGCAAAATAGATTCTAAAACCAAGACTTTAACTGTTATAATCTATTTTTCTCCGAGACGGTGTTAGATGATTACTTTATATTAGAAGCCAAATTTCTAAGAGGATAAGGCGTAAATGTAAGTTAAAAGTTCATAATACAATATTTAATTTTGAACGAGTTTACATCTTTTCAGAACTTTGTTTTTTTCAGAGTGTCCTAAAAGATTTTGAGCATTTTGATGTCAACATTATTATTATTATTATTATTATTATTATTATTATTATTAGATAAAAAGTGATCAGATTAATGATTCTTCTCCTAAACAGTTAATTTCCTTTTTGTTTTAATTTCTCGTTTTAAACCAGCATCAGTAAACACGAATCAATTGAAACTTTTCTCTTGATAGTGGCTGTTCAAACTGGTGTTTGCCAATTCCTCAGCGAACCGTAACTCGATCACTTGTTTGAATTTGCTATTCATTTACCGCTTAAGTTTGTCCTGCTCGTATGCTTTCGCCGGAATGCATTTAACCACAAAAAATCTGCGTTAAGTAATTGATCGCAGATATATCTATATGTTAGGCAATGTCTGAAATCGGTTATTAAGCGAAATGAGCGACTAGATCGCGATCCTTGCAATAAAAAATAACCACTACCCAATCTGATCTTTTTCATACAGATCCTGATGTGGACATTTTTAAATGCATAGAACCCGTTGTGGCAATGAAAAGAGATTACACATGAATATGGATATGTGAACTTCCATATGAAAATGGTCCTTATGTTCGGTATGGAGTTAAGTATAGAAAAGTGCACCCAAATAAATTCCCGACATTTTAATCCCAAAACGAACCATCTAGGTCGAAAAACGGCTAGTCGGGGCACTTTTGAAGTTGGAAATTGGAAAAACCTCACTTCGAGATAATTGCATTTGAAGTTGCGAGGGTCATATAAGCGCATGTGTTAATTGTTATCTTCAAACAAAAAATTCAACCAATTCCAGTTGCTACCGGATGGTACCGATTGATTCAGCAGGGTTCATATTATCATCTCCAATTTAAATCCGAATAAGGTCCCTTTTCATATGGAAGTGCACATACGTAAATATAATCCGTACTTCTAAAAATTATAATTCTTAATATTTTCAAATTAGTTTTTTCATGATACAGTTATGATACAATAATGACAAACGCATTTATCGCAGAAAGATTGTAGTCTGGAGTTATGATTCCTCAGAAGTTCCGAGAAGAATAGAAAGAAAGGATGTCCAGAAAGCATTTTTTGTCTTTAATCCAGAGGGAATTTTATCGCTCAGTCTACGAGCGAGTGATTCTCCAGAAGAGTAGACACCATTTTTCGCGACTAGACTTCATATTTCGATTGATTTAAAAAGTGTTTGCGCTTGTGTTAGTATAATTATGTTTCTGCAGGATGCAAAGCGTCCTCTTACTCTCCCTCGCTTCGATTCTCCTGCTATGGCCAGTGGAATTTGTTGTTTTTATGATTTAGAGGACCACTCGTACTATAATTCAGTCGCAGGCACATTCAGTGCCTCGAAACCCCTCCATCATCAAACTCCACAGGGAGTATTTTTGCGATACCGATATACGCACTGTCGCGACGGTTATTATTTTCCGTTGACACACTTTCTCGTGTTATATTTCGATGCTTCTGTAAATTGGAACCGTGACTTAATTTTTAAGAAATTTTTATCTGCATTAAAAAGTATATCTCAAATATAAATTCAAACGACATCAAAGAAATTTGGAAGGTTATCGACTGATATGTTAAACCTGTAAAGAAGTCGACTTAAGCCTACAAAAAATTCGTTCTTATGTGAAAAAATTATACTACTGATCTAGAGTGCGGACACCTGTTGCACGGTAACAATGTTTTTTTTAATGTATTGCATATTATATTATCGTTTGAAACTTGTATTTTCCCAGATACACTGTTAAGTTACTATAGCAGTGCATGCAAGGTAAATTTCTAAAAGATATGTTCCTCCCGGGATTCAACGTGTGTAGTTTACAATGCGCCTGGACTCAGGGCTAACATAGAATATATTGAATGCTGCAAACATGCCCGTGTGAGTGTACTATATCGAAACGCAGAATAGCATGAGTAAACAGGACGCCTACGTCCACAGGGAATTGTCCAATTTTAGTTTAAGCTCCTGCAAATTACGGGTAGGCAGAAATAACGGTTGAGTCGGGCTACGCATGTACAACATGGAAGGATGAGTTTATTGAGCAACAAGGTGCGTTTTGGTTCCGTGCAGCTGAATTGAGTCCCAGGATTTAAACCTGAGGTATGAATTGAATCCCAGTGTGAAACCAAAGAGCCCGCTTTGTATTTCATTGTAGGAAGAAGCTGAATCTTTGCATTAGGTTTATGAAACCAATATAGCAATAGTTCAGGCATCTGGTACTTTGGAGTCCGGTTAATTGTTCAATGGAATTTTTTTGCATAATATATCGCTTATAGAAATTATATGATTTAAAATTTTTAAGGAAGACATTTTCATAAAGAACTTCTGCTGAGAAATGATAGTGATTACAGGCAGTAGGAGAGGCCTCACAGAACGCACTCAGGGGAAGTGAACAGTGGAGAGGGCAATCCTCGTTATCTCTCCCGGGACTCAATTCATACACTACTAAAATGATACATGGGTACCCGGGACTCAATTCGTATCAAGCCCTTCATGTATGTATAAGAGTGGTAAGAGGCCGAATATTTCATTGAGTATCTCTTGAATGTTGTGATTTTGTTTCAACTAAAAACCCAAACATAAAGTTTATATGAAATTGTCAGTCATCTATAAACTTTCTTTAGTCTTAAAATATGATTTTTGCTGTGTGTAGCGGTACAAACTATGAGTGACTTTTTCTTTATTTCCTCAATTCCAAATCTGCGTGTCGTTCATCATGCCGGTAATGTATCTTGCGCTTTGGTTTTTCTCTTCATCTATTTTGTGTCCAGACGATCTTCGACGCGCAAATCTCTTCTCAAACCCTCAACTGTCCTTGAAGTTATACAACCCTTCGGTAATGTGCGCATCGTTAACCTATCATGCCCATCCCCATGCACGATGATCTGCGCGCAACTACTCTTTTTCTTAACGGGTTAGATCGCGAGAGCGATTTACGTTGGCAACATACTGGCTGTAGGACAGCCTTGTTATATACGGACACTATACTGCGCGCAGCTACTTGAATCATCGTTTTAGCTTCTGAAAAGTTCACGCCGAATATTCAAATCTATTCAAATATTATTGTACAGGATATATCTTCAATCTGCACAACTCTTTTGAAATTTCAAGAATTTGCTCCATATACAGCGTGTCCACGCTGGGGCTTACCAAAAAGTATTGCATCCCGGCATACACGGTCATAAGAATAGCATTGGCGTGTAAGACTGGTTGCATACTTTTCGGTAAGCCCCAGCATGGACACTCTGTATGTATGGTGAGTATACACAGTTCGTGCATGCACGCATTTCTTTCATTAACCACTAGCAATTTTAATGTATACCTGAATTCAAGAATTCCAAATTAAGAATACAAAATGAATTCAAAAATATAATTCAAAAAATACCACATGAATTCAAAGAATACAAGATGAATTCAAAGAATTCAAGATGAATTCAAAAGATTTCAAGGTGAATTCAAAAGAATTCAGAAACAAGTGTAAACTTGAATTTAGTAGTGGTTAATCCCTCGTTCTTATCTTCGACGAAGTCAAATGTTCACAGTTTATACCAGGGTAGAAAGAGATATATCTACCTGATAGAATATTTCTGTTCTACCAGGTAGAATAGGAATATTTAGGCTAAATATGGTCGGAACTATCACCGAAGTCTTCTGCTCTTACAGGCGTTCTTAATGCTAGTGTTTTGGCTCGAAGACAGCTGTTTTCTGCTACTAACGTGTGTGTCAATAAAGTAGCTGGACAAGTTTTAAACATACATAAATAAAATTGTATTTTACTATACAAGGAATCATTAATTTATTTTTAAAAGGTATTCAACAGACATATTACTTTTCATTTTTGTCAAGAACCAAAGGACCGTGATCTTCAATTTTATACCTCGGATCATAGTTTGGACGACCTCCATGTTAACTTTCTTCACACAATTCTTGATTCTTCCTTTGAGGTGTTCATTGGATTTTGTTTCCCAACCTACTTTATACACTTCCTGACACAATAGGCTCCAAAAATCTTCGATTGGTCTAGCCTTCGGGATTTTTTGTGGATTCGCTTATTTTGGGACGAAACTGATTTTTTTTTTTCCTTCAACCAGTCTAGAGTTTCGTTTGCATAATGGCTGCTTGCTAGATCTGGGCAAAAAATGATATTGTCACCAGAGTGTGTAGTTCTGATGAAGTTTTGAACTTTGGTAAGACAATTGCTTACGTAAGTGTCTGATTTTATGGCAGGAGCTTTGGAATCTTGCATGTACAGTTGAGACACTCCTTTCACGATATGGCTACCTGAACTAAAATTTTTGGCTCAAATTTACCTTTAGCAGCGAATCGTATGTTGTTAGGAGTATTCTCGATATTGTCTGTGTAAAATCTCGCATTCTGCTCTCCATTATTCTAAACATAAGAGAAATATTTTTCATCATCAAGAATTATCTCAACATGGCCATTAAAATATTTTCGGCGCAAAATTCTGCACTTTTTGGAGATTTCTTCTAGTTGCTTTTCACCGTATCAAGGAACAGTCACTCTTTTATGATTACGAACATTAATCTTGATCCAGTTTGGACGAACTGTTTCTTTAGTAATGCCGAATTTTCTACCTAACTTCAAATTTGATGCTCCAACTTTGTTTACCGCAGCTTTCTTCAATTTCTGGAGCTGGAGCTTATCCAATTTGTTTGGACGACCTGTCTTTTTAATGCCAACGGATGGTTTGACACTTTCATAACGCTGGAAAATCGAATAAAGTTTGGCACGAGCGACATTTTCTTTTAAAACGTGTTCTAAAACTTCCTTTTTCGAGCGCTGTCCAAGCATATCGTAAACGCGTACTCGTAAATAATTCTGGCTAGCCGCCTTTATGACGAATTTCTAAATCAAATTTATTTCATTTTTAGGTACACAATGTAAACAAACTTTAACGTAAATATTAATAAAATTGTCAATACTTACTTAGCTATTATTTTTATTTGAAATTTGTCCCGCTACTTTATTGGCATACGTTATTTATTTAGATTAACGTTCGCTGTGGGTGTTAATTTCGCTTTGCTACGTCTTTTAAATTGTTACTGTGAATTATATTTATTTAGCTTGAAATTCGATGTGATGTCGCGTTGCTCTGCATTTTAAATTGTAGATAATTGTTATTATATGCTTGGCATGTAGCTTTATATTTGTTGCAGTGTCGCGTTGCTTCCTGCTTTGACTTATTGGAAACCGACATTGTATGCTATTTATCTAGCCTTGTACTGGTGTGTTCATAGTTGCATCTAAAGAGCTCCATTCTGAGGTTTTTCCTTCGCGTCGTGATTTTTCAGGTGTTTCAACCTCGTACTAGCTCAACAAAAAATACGTCTGAATGGAAAGAATCCTTCTGCAAGAGATATAGCTTCAATTTTCGCTAATAAAGTCCAGCATTTTTGGCATAAAGCATTTTTGCTGGAAGTGATGTTTTATACCAAAAATGATGGACTTTATCGGCGACGATTAAAGTTATAAAGCTCTTGCAGAAGGATTCTTCCCATTCAGACGTATTTTCTCTTGAGCTAGAACGAGGCTAAAACATTTGACAAAATCACGACGCTAAGGAAGAACCGTAATAAGGACATTCATAAATTCGCTAGAATGTTTATATTTCACTTCCAAGTAATGAAAAAATGTGTGCATGCACCACCTGTGTACTTACCACATGTGACCAGCTCCGAAGAAAGGGATCTATTGCCTAATAGGCATAAGATCTATTTTATGCCTATTTTATATGCCCCTTTAGGCCTTACACCTATTAGGCACTAGATCTCTTTCTTCGGAGCCGGTCACATAATTATATAGAACATATTCTTGAAAGAGCAATACGCAGACTGAAATCGAAGTCGTAGAAAGTTTTCTTTTCTTTATTTCGGATCAAGAAAGACCCCCACAACTTTTCCATATTGGGGGAAAACAAAATTAAGAAAAATTATATTTTCCCTCTGGGCTAATATACATATTGAGAATTACAAAGCATGTATTTAATTCAATAAAATCAATAATTAAATTATAGAACAAAATCAGAGTGTCTAGCGATCAGGCCATTTAAAATTCCCGGGTTTTTCCCGGTCAATTTTTATTCCCCGATCAAGTTAAAAATGTCTTTTTGAGATTTTTGAAAGTGAACATATACATAGAAAGGGGAATTTTAACATAATGTACATATAAAAAAATTTATATCGTAAAGAAGATAATTATTTATTTACACGTGCCAATTATGTTTAATCACAGACTGAAGTGATAAATATTAATCGAAAATACATATTTTAAAACTTTCGTAACGCGTAAAATAAATATTTTTTAACAGAATCACAAATAGTTGCTTAAATGCTATTGAAATCTGAAGAATAAAAAATAAAATATAAGTATAATCTCGATCATAAAATTCCCGGGTTTTCGCCGGTTTTTTCCCGGTAAAATAAACCTACCGGGTTTTTCCCGGTTATTTCCCGGTAAATTAAAATTCCCGGATTTTTCCCGATTTCCCGGTCCGCTAGACACCCTGAAAATTTACTGGGTACACAATGGTTTACGACGTATAAAGGAATCAGATTCTTTTTTCATGAGCGCTGCGTTTTGAATTTCTCCTGTCGTCAACGAAACCATAGAGTTCACTTGCATCGAGGAAGTAACCGAAGAGAAATAAAAACGAGCTTCGGACTGAAGCTGAAGTCTCATATAAATCATACGATCTAAAAGAAGTACGTGCGTACCATACGAAATATAAAGTCGCACTAAGATTTCTCTCAAGAATGTTCATGGTTTACCTCCAACATATATCGACTGTTTCATATTAAAAGGAATCTGGTTCCGCTAGTATGGAATAATAATTCAAGTTTGGATGGTACCATATAATAGATCAAGTCAGAATTGTTTGTAAGAAAAAAGAAGTGATGATATTAGGTAACATATAAATTAAGTATGGTAATGGAAATTATTAATGAGAATTATATTATTTAAAGAGGGCATATCCATTTCTGTGTTTGGTTGTGTCCATTTCATGAGAACTGTGTTTCCTCGTGAAGAAATATCATATGAAAATTGATTTAAGAATACTCAACAACCCATAATAATAATAGTAGTAGTAATAATAATAATAATAAAACAATAAGAGACAAATTCATCCGTATACTTACGTTTCTTGTCTTGAGGATCATTTCTCGGTTATTAGGATCCACCTCACTTCGCTCACTAGCATAACAGATACTCGCATCGCCGATTAACTAAAAAATAAAATTGTATATTTATTTTCAGATTATTTTTCAGAATTTCGTATTGTAACGCGATTTCAATCGAATTCAGAGTGGTTAGCCCTTCAATCCTGCAATTGTAAACTATGCTCTTATTTATTATTTACTCAGCATTACTTTAGCAAGGAACGCAACCTTACATTTACAATTGGGGTAGACGTACCTATATAAAACTGAAATTGGAGTCATTTAACCCTAATCACTCACACCTCTGAAAAATCACAAATTTCTCACATGGGGTCTAAAAGACCCCAGCCAACTTTGAAACGTTGTGACACTGATTCTTTGCAAAGTTTCGACTTGAAAAAAATTCTTAGACAAAATTTAACATTTCGAAAATGAGCTCCGATTTTTTTTAACATAAAATTTATTTGAGGATGTGGGAAAAATTCTTAAAGTGAAGAATTTTTTTCACAAAAAAACTCATAACTTTTATAATTTGGAATATTTTTGCCTGAAAGTTTTTTTTAACGTTTTTTTTTACGTTGAGGCTGGTGTTGGGATCTTTCAGACCCACAGTGAATGATTAGGGTTAAAGAGGTACAATGAACGTCTACGCAACATTGCTGCCTTCATAGAAATTGTGTGAACAATAATCAATCACTGAAATCCAAATGCAATTGATTCTAAGACTAGATCCTTAAGGCCTAAGGAAACTGTCTATACGCTATATAGGTGCAAAAGAGAATTAAGGAGGTATCTCTGGAAGTCTGCCAACTGTCGTAACATTGCACTTGCTCGTTATGAAAGTTGATACAGCCTGATGTTGTTTTGCAATTCCCCGACATTTCCCAACCACCTTCTTGCTTGACTTGATGAGAGTATCGAATTTTCGGATGGCCCACACCTAGTCTCTGAAGTTAGAAATTACTTTGCCGGATTAAACGGCTTTTTGTATGCTACATCCGTTGTATACAGAGCAGTAACTCAAACTTTCTTCTTCTTTCAAGGGACTGTCATGCTGACAAAAGTGTAGAAAACCGAAAACAGCTCATTTTTGCAAAGTTATTTCTTAACAATGGTTGTACTAACTGACTGCGAAATTAAAATTTTCTTTATGTGCTATATTGTTCCAATCAAAAATAGTCGAAAATTTAAATTATTTTAGTGTTTCTCCTAAGATATTGCAGTACTGAATTAAGTTTCTCCGAGGAGACCTACTTCTATATTAGGCGGAATTTTATAAGAATTTAAATGGTTTTTAAAAATTCCGGTATTTTCTTAATACCTAACTTATTCTACTATAAAGAAATGCAGTTTTATAATGGACATGTACTGTTAAGAGGTGACATGATAATTTACAGTGGTGGCGGAAAGTAAACATTTTTTATTTTTTCTGACTTAAATTTGTAAAGGGTATATATTTTAGCCTACGGAAATCACAAGCGATAAATAGAGACTATGCACCTTAGACTATGCACGTTGTACGAAAATTTATATTTAAGCACACGTGATCTTCATGCGTCAATCATGAAGCATGTGGTGAAACATTTTTTCCGTTGAACTTTAACGACTGTATTATTAGACACAATGTGGTAATTTGTACGAATATTATTTCACGATCTAAATTATCTTGCAAAATTTAGATCAAGACACTCGATTTATATTGATTATTCATTTAATGAATTGTGATTTTCGGATGAAACCGATAACACATTATCAAAAATAGGCTTCTTCAGAATTTTCTCTCCACATGTATAAAGCAATTGCCAAAAAAGAAGGTGGTTCTGGATCTAGATCCAACAGCATCTTTACTATCAGTAATATATTGGGAAACATTAGTACACTCGTCTCTGAATCGAGAACCGGGTTCGAGGGTAGACGGTTCTCGATTCAAAACTTTCGAGCGAGCAGTCTTATGTCAACATTCAGGACCGCGTATATAGTCTCTGAACGTACAAAAGTAAATGCGCAGA